>JAUMHE010000027.1:2085748-2096299 GCA_032359235.1 Enteromius mattozi | reverse complement strand
ATATTATGGGTAGATGACAGATAAATGTCATCACAACTATGGTGTGACAGCAAAAATGTAGAAAAAAAAAAACATACAAAATTATTTTAATTCTTAGAGTTACAAATAGCATGAAGAGAGGGTTATCTCCAATGTTAGAGTTTTTTTTCCTTTTTTTTTTACACTTTTTCTGTCAGACCATAGGACACTACCCATATGTATATATATATATATATATATATATATATAAATGCAGAACTGAAATACTTAATAGAAACCTTCTGTAGCAGCTATCCTACGACCACCCAGACCTATACACAACCTCACCTGATTTTACAACGATCTTAGAAGTTCCTTGGGAATATGGGACTTTCAACTTTTGTGTGCTACATGGAAAAGGTTTAACTGTTCAGAGGAATGAAACAGTATCCCATCTGATGTTCAACACGCATCAGATGGCAAATATTATTATAGTGACTCCATGGACAGGGGCCGATTTTTTGGCTGAGGTGGTTTCATGTATCTTATTATGTGGCGGTAAGAGAGGAAAATTGTAATCATCTGGGTCCAGATTGGCATGGTCCACCTACTGCGAAAGACATTGTATTGTCTGATATCAGATTTTTTTTTTTTTGACTGGCATCCCGCCTCGATCCAAACCACTGGGGATTCGGGCCTTTTTGGGCTTGAAACCAGAGTCAGATGATGGCGATGAATTCAAAGTCTAAGCATTTCAGCACAGAGCAAAGGGAGAAAAGACAGACATCCCCTCTAATGCCACCAATTAATTTTGACATTGCAGATCAAAAGAGAGTAAATGTAACAGTATCTAAATGCGACATGACTCTCCCTGGGACGAAGATGGAGGGAAATAGCAACCACTGTTGTATGAGAGCGAATTTTGGCTAACCTTTCGTTTTGTGAACACTGACACCCTCTGCTTTTCTCTTGTATAAAAGAGCTAAAACAACACGCCAGCATGAAGCGCTTCCATATGTGACCCATACGCCCTGCTCAACCCAGAATGAGGGTTGAGCTGGTGCCGAATGGCAAAGCTATGGGCAAAAGCCTTGACCACAATCATCATGAGACCCTCGGAAAACTGCTGTTTATGAGACGCCAACTGCAACACACTCTCAACAAGGCAGAACTGTTTGTCAAGGTGATATCAAATGCATATGCCAGAAACAAAATATTTTTAAATGGTTTAAGTAGGCCCTCTTCAAGCAGTGTTCATGGCAAATATAACTTGTGCCGCTCGAGACTGACCTGAAGAAAAAACATTATACTCTCAATTTGCCTGACTGTTAATAACTGTAGCTGTGTTGTCAAACATTATGATTATTTGGATGCTTGAGATATTCAGTGGTCAAACACTGACCCGAAAACTCGATTAATTAATTGAGTCAATATGTATGGCTGGGATCAATTGACATTCACTGTTGTTTTCAACCCCTTGGTTACGGTGGTCTCTGCAAAGTCTCTGTAATGTCTTTCAGATTAACAGTTAGTTAGAACTGCAATTAGGAACCATTACAGGACCACCACAAGTTTACCAAAAAAGTGACTGTAAAAAAGAGAATCACCACTTCCCACTGGAGACCCCCAGAGCTAATGGCCCTGAAAAATTCCAGCAAAAGAAGCCTAATGCGCACTCACACACACACACAAACGTACATGCACACATTAAATAAGGAAAGAGGGAGATTGTGAGAAACAAAGAACCACATCATTTCCATGACCTTCTGAACTCTTCAACTTCCTTGAGATGGTTTCCAGGACAGGGGTGACCGAGTGCAATACCGGAATTACAAAATTCTGAATCGCAACGGTTGCAATAAAGTTCTATGGTTTCATTTGGTTCTTGGGTCTCAGTATCTTGCACAAGGGTCTTTGCACAGCTGAAATATTTGGACTCTTTGAAGTACAGTGTTGAAACTATTCTTATCGGCTGATGGTAATTAGCGGTAGAGCCTGCTAAAGCCATATAAGTATTACGGCTTTCCCGTAGATCCAAGCTCTGCTGATCTGGACCACGTTTCATTGACAGGTCCACTTGATCCATCAGAAAAGCTTTTTTCAGAAAAACTGATCTCAAACCATTATTGTACATTATCAAAGTATCGGTTGACCTAAAATTTATTTTTTTACAAGTGTTTTTAAATAAAACTATTATTAATATACCATTATTAATTAGAAATAAAACTGTGAATACTAAATATGTATTTTTAAGTGTGTGTTGTCATGTAATATAAAATTAAATGTAATACAGAACAATTAAATATTATAAAACATAAAATACAAATAACAGTGACAGTTGCTTTATTTTGAACCACACATTACTGAAAAATTACAAGTAGAGTCAGTTTATAACTCAGTAACAGCTTTAAAGGATTCACTGACTCTGATACAAATTGCTAAGTTCCAAGCAAATGTGAAGCCATTTTTATGCTTAATTCAAAAAATTAAATGAGAAGAAAAAAAACATTAAAAAGAACTGATTCTTTGTGTTATGTGTGCAAATTGGACATCATAGCTCAAAGTGTTTTGTTGTTGTAGGAAACACTACTAAAAAAGATAATGTCTGACAAAAAACTGCAAACGAATGCAAAAAATGTATGTTTTACTATTTTGATATTTAGTGTGTGGAAGTTTGGAGCCAAGAGAATAATTAAGAATGAGCAAACAATGACAGAATTTTCATTTTTAGGTGAACTAACCCTTCCATGAACAATTGTTTTCTTCTCAAAACAATCTAATGTGTTCTTTTATAAACTGTTTTTACAGATTAACATTTAATCACTATCGCTCCACTCAAGGATGCCAAAATTTCAGGGGTCACTTTCTCTAAAAATGCACAATTACGCCAACAATGGAAGAGCCAGAGGAAAGTATATACTGTAACTGGGAAGCCGACTTTCCCAGAACCCACTAAAGCACTGTCCAGTGAATGAGCCATGTCTTTGCAATGTTATCCACGCCCAGCAGTCTTTTGGAATTACAAGCCTTTTCTTTCATACAAATTATGTCGCCAAGAGCCTGCTGGAGCCTTGAATATGGCGCTCAGTGAATGGCGGGTAATTTGATTGAGTGAAGAACAATGTACACTTAGCAGAGACAGATCTCTGACCAACCAAGAGACAAGAACCTGGACACATATCACACTACCCATATTCATTAGAGCAAAGCTGAGACGGAAGCAAACAGTTCATTAAATTAAATAATCCTAAACAGAGTCACACACATTTAGACTGATGTGAGACAAACTATGGCTGGGATATAGAAAATAGGCTTCTCAGCGGGGTTAAAAGTTCAGATGGGTCACAACCCCTGACTGACCAGTATCGCTGAGTCATGATGCTATACACATCCAGTGCTGTTGCTTCACAATAATGTCATTTTAAGGTTTTTTGCCTCTGATGGTGAGATCTGGAAGGCTTTTATACCACAAATGAGGCACTGGCTAACAAGTCTGACCTTTATTTCTGCCAACTTCTCCCAGACCACCGGCGGAAATCTTTATGAAACCGTATCTATCATGGGATCTGATACTGCTGGAAACACGAGGGCTGAACCTGCACGTGACCAAACCTGCAATGAGGGCTAAATTGGTGTCAACAAAACATCACAACCAACTGATGAACAGAATGCACATGGCCAAGTACTTTTTGGATCCATTATGGAACTCTTCTCCTGAGTGTGTAAAGCCAAAGGCATCAGATATTAGCCAAAGAAAAAGCATGTACTGTACTTCAGTGAAAACAAGACCTTCTGGCCTTGTGTACAATGGAATCTGAATAACTTCTCATGTTATCTCAAGTTTGGGGTCAGTAATATGCGACTGTGAACATAGTAATAATATAATAATAAGACCACTGTCACAAATGTCAATTCGGTAATAATATAATAATAAGATATGTTTAAAATATAAAAATGATCTAATTTCTATACTAAAGTGTTACCTATAATTTTCAGGTTTATTTTATGAGTATGCACCAATGAAATGAACTACTAACTAAAAACTTTGCAATAAGGTCTCATTTGTTTATTAACACAGTGCATTATCCATTGTTTACAGATATAGAACTTTTGATCTTAAAAATGTATTAACCGGGTCTCTGCAGGATTTTTTATATCTTTTTTTTTAAACGTGCACAAATAAAATGAATACCAACTGAGCAGGGTAGGACAATGTCTATATTAACATATTACACTGTGAAATTACTGTAAAATCATAATTCACAGTTTAGATACAAGTTTTCACAAAAACAAAAAGTTTTATAAAATTATACACTTTACATTTCAGCCTCAAAGTGTTAAAAAGTACTAATTATTATATTGATTTAAACACTAAAAAACATGGGTCGATTTTTGCATCGGTCTCAACAAAAACAACAGCAATATGCACATTCATTCTCTTCCAGCAGGTGGCGCTTACAGAACGGCAGCGAACTAACTGTTTCCCCGGTAATGGCTATACACAAAACAGTGTAGCACCTGACTTCGAAATTCTGGATTCTGGTCTTTCTGACCCAAATAAAACACATTTTACAGGATTAGTTCTCCCTAAAATGTAAATTCTGTGATTATTTACTGACCCTCATGTCGTTACAAGCCCGTATGACCTTCGTTCATCTTCAGAACACAAATTATGATATTTCTGATGAGATCAGACAGCCATCAGACCCTCCACGGACAGCAATACAACTGAAATAATCCCAGATCCAGAAACTTACATCAGTGGCTCAACTTCAGTTTTGCGACGCAAATACGTTAAAGTTTGCGTGTGGGTGCATTGTGAAAAAATCTTAATTTGTGTTCAGAAGATGAACATATGTCTTATAGGTTTGGAACGACATGAGGGTGAGTAATTAATGACAGAATTTTCATTTTTGGGTGAACTAACCCTTTAAGACCTCTTGAAATCATAATTGAGACTTTCTTTTTTTAAGTATCGTTAATTGTTCTTTCATTTTAACTATAACAAAAGAAACCATACTGTAAAGTCTTACCATTTTATGGAACATTTAAAAATGAAATCTTCAACCATTGTAGAGGGCATATTAGCACCTAAGGTTAATTTGACCTTAATCAGACTACATGCTGGCTGTTGCTGGTACAAGAGTCTCTGCAGGCACTGCTGGCCTTCATGACAGTGTTATAGTGCAGTCTCAGAAGGGCAAACACCTGGGCGGTTCTTGCATCCCCCAACTCAGAGAAAAAGAGAGAGAGAGAGAGAGAGGGTCAGAGAGAAAAAAAAATACAGAAAAGGAAAAAAAGGCATCTGTTTAGTTTCACCAATCAATGGACAAAACCTCTGCACCGGCCTGAACAAACACAGAACGCAAGCTGTAGCAGGTGGTGGTAAGAGCTATTAAAACTTCCTCTCTTTCTCATGTGAGAGGTCTCGCAGGGGCAGGGTCTCCCCTGGACAGACAACCTGTACCTACAGACAGCTGTGGGCTCAACCTGCATCTGCAGGCCGAGAGGAAAAAACAAATAAACTGTACAGAGTGCGATCGCTAAGGGCAACGGCCAATCAAAGGCTTGTCAGTGGTTGCACTTGCTGAGTAAATGACCTGCCTTGACAGGAAATTCCACCAGCAATTTTAATTCTGATCAGGCTTCAAGGAAGTGGAAAGAATAAAAACACATCAGTTATAATGACAGGAAGTCTCCAATCACATGGCAAGCAGCTGTTGCCAGCGTAGGGATCAAGGAGCCATGAGAGGATGGAGGGATTCTGGTGTGAAATGCAGATGGAAAGAAGAAGATGAGATGGAGGGGAATGATCGCAGCGAGGTAAAGCCTGCGTTTCACAAAACACTCATTTTGAATGCACCGCTCACAGGTTTAAAACCCAAATCAGAGGAAACCAAAGAGCAAAAGCTGTGCTTCACATCACAACTACCAGCGATGTTATGCAAATATACCAAAAGCTGCTTGTTAGGGGGTCCCGTCCATATGGAGATGTTTAGGGTGCTTTTCAAACCATCTGCATTTTATACCAGGCCTGGCTCCCGAGTCTGGGGGATGCAATCAAATTAGCCGAGCTCTATGTGAGCTTCATTTTAACAAGGCTATAAATTTAAGGATGTAATTGAAATATGACACTTTAAATATGATTGGTTTCAGATATATGATTGAAGCCAATGGAGTACATTAGAGTACACTTGTGGAAGAGGGCGGCACAGTGCTGACTGCTGTGTCGAGTTAACGAATGGAGAAGCCAAGAAGTCTTTGTGGTAGGAACCACACTTAAACTAATAAGGAGAAATATCCTGACATTATTCTTTTACAAACAAGCAGAAGTGGCTTTGATTAAGCACTTTCACATTTCATAAATCAATCAGCTCGAGGAGTTTTATTAATACTGTATCGTGTTACATGAGGTACAGATTTACTATTTAACCATTTAAAAGAATTGCACTCTTTTAAATTTCAACAAAAAGGCAGATAATGCTATTTTACTGTATCTTTTTATCTTTAGAACATTCAAGATTGAACATTGGTTTTAGTGACGTTTTGAAGATTGTTATTTTGAATAATATTTCCATTGTATTTACAGTAAACACCAGAAAAATGTCTGAATTTATATATTTTTGAAATTATATCTCTAGCTGATTCATTTCTACTGGTTAATACTACAAATGAAAAATCTAATAAATGATATGTTGTATTTATTATTTTTTTTGCTAAATTAAAAAAAGTGAATATATTTTGTGAGATATTTGAATATATATGAATATATTTTGTGAGATATCTGAATATGTATCTAATACATCAATAACTATCTATCTATATCTATATCTATATATATTCAAAATTGTAGGGCTAGAAAAAATATAATATGCAGAATGGGCAGTTCACATAAATATGAACATTATTTAAAAATAAGATATTTTGAAATTTTTGAATTTATTTTTTGGTCCACACGAAAAAGTTTGTTTAACAACATTCTTCAAAATATTATCAAAATCTTCTTTTGCGTGAATATAGGATGATAGAACTTATTTTTGTGAAATATCCCAGGATATTACTAATTAAATGTAGATGAATTTAGAAATTGGTCTTTAAAAGGATTCATCTGCAACACTCAATCTTTTGAAATGTCATGCACACCTGATAGTGGACCCAATAATCTCAACAGAAAGGCAAAAGTAAACTGGTAACCCTCCACAGAAACGCAGGCTCAAGTCCAAGTGATGTTCTGATGATAGAAGCCATCTTGAATTACCCGTCTGCATCCACTTAAAGCCTGACTCAATGCTGTTACTGTTCTGCCATTTCAAGCAGAGCCAATGATGGGCAGGCATCTCTTTTCAAAAAAAGCCGTCCCCCCAGCTCCCCTCTCAGGAAATGGAGGCCGCGGCTGGTCAAATGAATCTTAATCTGCAAAGGTTTGGAGCTCTTCAACAGAACCAGACGGTCAGGATGACAGCCCACCTGACAACGAAGAAAATCAAAGCTCTTCACCGAGCAGCCCGTTTCGATTTCAGAGCTTGTCCTAAACTGTTTTACCATGAAATCCCAAATTGCCTATTTTGATTGAATACAGATAAAACTACATAAATAAGTTATTGTAGATCTTAACAGCAGTTGACAAGGTGAATACATGCACATTTGTAATTAAATCTCTGATTTTGCGCTACATAAGTATCACTTTACACAACAGGCAACTACCAGCCTACAGTATAAAACACCAGGAAAATATATTTTAATTAAATTTATTTTTAATTAAATTACACATAGGTTATGACCTCACATCGTAGTTGGCCGGAAAACTTAAATTGATTAATAGCATTATTTTTTCCCCCACATTTCATGTGGTTATAGTTCAGAGTTGGTGAATAACTAACTGGAAGCAATGATCCTCACTACATTTTCCATCAGCGTGACAATAGCTCAGCTCTCTCCAAAATAACACAGTTTTTGCAGTAACAATCTACTTCCAAATGAGCGGCGATGTTGCATGACAAAGTGCTGTTTTTAAAGTATGTCATATTATATTGTACATGTAGCTTTACAGCTGAACGAAATTGAATCACACAGGCACTCCTAAACTGATTACTTCCAGTGAACTGGTTCATTGGAAGATTCATGTCAGTGAACTCATTCAAAAATGATTCAGATTCATTTGAGTCATTTTTTTGTGGGGATTTTTTGCTGTTTATCAGGTGTTGAACTCAGTAATACAAATGTTTCTATTTTTATTAGTTTCATTTAGTGTCAATTATTAAACAGATCGGTTAAATTAATAAAAAAAAATTGCATTAATGGAATTAATCAACACTTTCTCTGCCGTTAGTTATATAAAAAGTCCTTAAATAGTCTCAATGTAATTAGCATTTTTTGTTTGTAGTTGCTAGTGCAGCTACTTTATCATTTATAATTTTAGGATTAGCTTAAAGGGATTTTTCTCCAAAAAATGAAAATTCTGTTATTAATTACTCATCCTCGTGTCGTTTTAAACCTGTAATACCTTCATTTATCTCTAAATTGAGATATTTTTGATGACACCTTAAAGCTTTCTGACCCTCCATAGTCACAACTGACACATTAAAGACCTAGAAAAAAGTAAGGACATCATTAACTCATTCCCCACAATTGATGAGACAGTTTCCCAGCCATAGACGAGTTTACAGCAATTCGTGTTCTAGGTGTATTACAGTAAGGATAGCCCTAGTACATGTCCTGAATGAGTTACGGGACTTACCGGGTCTACAGGCTCGAAAAAGAAGACTATCACCATAAACAGAAGGATCAAAAACAGTATAGAACATATATGTAGATTATATATGTAGATCATGTTTTGACCTAAGCTAGTCAGTGAGGGAGATGCCTTTACAGAGACTGCCTTTCTGTCGTGGATAGATCAATTACCCGTTGAACATGAATATGTACGTGTGTGTGTTTGTTTGCGTGTCTGATCTATATATGAATAGAGTATGTGTTTATATATAGATGAATATATGTAGCCTTAATGTGTGTGTGTGTGTGTGGCGGGCAAAAAAAAAACTCTGGATGGGGAAAGAGTTAAAATAGTCCATGTGACATCAGTGCTCCAACTATAATGTTATGAAGCTACGAGAACACTTTTTGTGTTTGAAGAAAATAAAAATAAATATTTTATTTAACAGTTTCTTTTACATGTCAGTCTTCTCCATGTGTTCATGAGAGTACAGTACCACAATGTGTCAGCTGCACTGCTGTCTGTGCAGGTTCAGAAATCTCTCGGGTTTCATCAATTAACTTCTGTTTCAACGATGAATGAAGTTTTTACAGATTTAGAATGACATGACGTTGAGTAATTAATGACAGAAGATTCATTTTTGGGTGAACACTCCCTTTAAATGTAGTTTAACCACTCAATATTATATTGCATACATATTCTGTACATACTATAGAATATTACTGTAAGCATCTACCTTCAGATTGATGGGCTGCTAGCGGTGTCTGAGTCTCTTTACAGTAGGACACCACCTCTCTGGGCAGGAAATCCACCTGAGTTATCTTAGAAGGTCCCAATCTGTGCGTTCGACGCCTGGGGAGAAAAATATAACGGCCTATGAATGACCTGCAACCTGCCACACACGTGCACACACACTTGCATGCACATTAAAATACAAACAACTATAACAAATTGACTGCATCACGGTCACAAAATACAATGTTACATCTAATATGATGTAGGCTCATTATTCAGGTCCATGAACATATTGTAAGTTTGGATGACCCTCAGTTGACTGCCAGAACTAATGTTTAAAGCATTCTCAGTACATGGCATGGTGCATCAATCACTGTCACATACAGCCCTGGGCACACAGCTGGAGAGTGACCAGCTGAAAACACTTCAACCTGACAAACTTGAAAGGAAAGGGGAATGAGATAGAGGGAGCGAGCAAGAAAGAGAAATGAGAGGAACAAAGGAAAAGTTGCATACACATTGGTACACTACAGTACAAAGGCAGTGCAATACCACACACACACACACACACAAAAACAAACACACACACTCACAAGTAAATTAAAAGGAAACCTAGAACCCAATCAGCAATGAAAAAAAAAAAACTCTGCAACATTATAATAATACTTTCTATTTTATTCATCTACAATTAAAGATACTTTGCATATGGACTAGTTATTTTTTTTAAATCTCTTAAAAAATAGTAGAAATAGTTCAATCTTATTTTTTTAACAAATAACTTCTAAGCATTTAGACATACAACAAATTTTTTTTTGCTCACAATGTTAAGTATATATATATATATATATATATATATATACTTTTAAAATATATTTAAGTATATTTATATATTATATATATTAAATATATAGGTTGAAAGCATAATGCATTTAATTTTGTAACAATATTTCAGAATATTAGTGTTTTACTGTATTTTCTATCTGCCAGTCTGTCTGTCTTCCTGCCTGTCTGTCTGTCTGTCTGCCTGCCTGTCTGTCTGTCTGTAGGTCTGTCTGCCTGTCTGTCTGCCTATCTATCTATCTATCTATCCTTTTAAACAAGACTAGTGTTTATTTAAATTTCACTTACTTTTTTTTTTTTTTTTT
>JAUMHE010000027.1:2069599-2085648 GCA_032359235.1 Enteromius mattozi | reverse complement strand
CTATCTATCTATCTATCTATCCTTTTAAACAAGACTAGTGTTTATTTAAATTTCACTTACTTTTTTTTTTTTTTTTTTACAATGTTGCATTCTATTTACTCATAATTTAATTTCAAGCATTTAAGAAATTCATTCACACATCCTTGCACTGAATGTAGCCAATAGGTGTCCAAAAAATGCATGTACATATCTGCTGAAAAATATTAGTACATGTAAATGTGTATGTATATGCATTTAAAAGTTCAGCAGATCTAACTAAAATGAAAGAAAGAAAGAGACAGAGAGGAGGAGATACCCGAGCTCAGAGTCAGCCTGCAGCTGAAGAACAGAGGGGTCAGTGTCCCACTGCAAGGTCCTGGAGGGGGCGGCAGGGAGTGTCACGCAAGGGACAGGAGGGAGAGAACATGCAAGATTAACCTCAGCAGAAACAACACCATCATACACACAAACATAAATATCATAGCACACACACCATCAAACAACACGCCTCAAGCAAGCCAGGAGAACAGTGAGAAAGGACCAATCAAATCAGCACACATGGGGATGCGGTTTGAAAAAATGCTAAGGACGTTCATGCAGCATGTTTATGCACTTTTCAAAGAATGGCATGTATGTTACGTCTGAAGACGTATTATATTAAAATGATGTGATAATCGCATTGGGAATACGAAAAGTCACCAAACCTTTCTTAGGCTATAATATTAAATTGTGGGATGGACATGTGAGAAATGAGTTATGAAAATAAATAAACTGAATAAACCCTTACAAAAAGTTCCATAGATTTACCATGGTTTCTGGATGTGGTACCGCACATTCCTAAACACCAGGCTAACATCCCTTTTCATATTTGCAATGTCAAAATCATTGATTGGCCAAACACAACTTGTGACCTCACACATCCTTTATATGTTCATGACCTTACAGTTTGTCCTTAATAGACTTTTCAGTCCATAACTTTAAGACTAAACCAATCTTCACTCAAATTAAATGAAAAGTAACTTATTTTCCATAACTACATGTGAAATCAACTACTGAGTAGATATGACGTTTAGTCAAGAACTTACTTTGTGGCTGTTTAAAAAGTATTGGTAATACTTTCTATGTAGCCTGTATTTATAATACATTATAAGGGTATTCTTAAGGCATTATGCATTATAAAAACCTTATGAAGTGTTATAACATCTCACGAATAATCATAAAAACAAGTATTATAATATAATTATAACTTTTAAGAGTATGATTATTTATAACACACAACGAAAGTAGTGTAGTGTAGTAAATCTACTTTATCTATAATGGACTAAATCATATCTTGACATTGTTTATTTAAGATCTTCACAGTACCTTACAACATCTTGTGAGTGGTTAGGTGCTTAGTGTTATTTGACTGTTTCCTGTGAGGCTAATATTGAGGCTAATGTGAGCTAGCTAATACTTTCAACTGAAAAAAAAATGCAATGTTTATTATATAATATAAAGAGTATTAGTAGACTTAGGTATTGTTCACATGCTTGCAAGTATCCTATACGCAGTATGTAACTCATATTTATGAGATGATACAACATATTATAAAGTTATTTATAATGCATTATGCATTCATTATAATGCCTTAAGAATACCCTCGTAATGTATTATAAATACAGACTTCATAAAAAGTGTTACTGATGTATTACAACCGCCATGTAGGTTTTGTTATATGTCCTATGGCATCATTAGTTGCGTAGCTTCACTGGCATTTGCAAGTTTTCCATGACTGTGTGATGCATGATACGTTTTAGACCAACCTCACGAGGTAATGTTGTACGGTGTTCATACAATGTGATTTGTAAAGAAATGTGCGAGAAAGAAAAGTTTTTAGAAAGAAAAGACAACAATAATAATAACACATGGGACTACCCAGGTACACCAGTACCTTTAGCACTGCAATTTGAAATGTAATCCAATGTAACGGCATTCTAACATTTATAAAGTTTTATCCTAAGGTTGAAAATGGGATTTAAAAACTTGATAACCTGGGGTTTAAGCACAGCGAAAATTACATTTAAATAATATGATAATATCAGTTTTTGTACAGCTAAAATTAACTGGAAGTAAATGAAAACATATTTAAGTTACAAATGGCTGCACACACTCTTACATTAAAAATAAGATGGATATACGTACTAGGCCTAATTCATAGTATTATTATTGTTGTACCATGGTAATGCCACAGACTTTTTTGTTAAGGATACACAAAACCAGCCATCTTTCATGAGCTCAACTATTAAGCTGACTGGAAAGATAAACAAACATGTAAACAGTATGTTGCGTAAAGTGAGATAATGCACATTAAAACAGACATATATAAACAAAGCATTTCATACATGACGTGCTTTGATTGGTGTCCAGAATACAGCCCATAGATATATATTCTGTTCTTACACATCCCACAAAACCTTTAGGCGAAGCTTTACTGTGATGTGCATATTTAACCCTATAGAAACAAGTCAAAACGGTGTTGACCTTGTAAACTTTTTCCCTCAACCTTCAGTACGAGTCGCAAACATGCCTATTAATTTTTCTTTCCACCAAACTTACACAGCCAGAGAGGTAGCGTGTCAAACTGACACTCTGTTTTACCAGTGATGACATTTAAAAAACCGTATTGTCATTCACGTCGTTGCAAATGGCTCCAATTTAACCATGCAAGAGGAATTGTTGAAGTCAAGGCTCGAGGTAACAGCAGGCATCAGGCAGTCACACCGGGGGGAGCAACCTAAACTGCTCTGCTTTTTTCAACTGCCAATGAGACAGAGTGTGCGCTGACTTTAATAGCAGAGCGTACACGTTCCCTTCAAAAGGGGCTGCTTGGGATTCTGGGTTAGGGATTTGTGCGGATACATACCTTTCATTGTTTGTGTCTGTATTGTGCTTACTAATGCCACTGACCCCTGACCTGGGAGAGGACGAGAGTTATCGACGGAGAGACTTAGAGCGGGACACTGTTACAAGCGACCTTGGAGTAAAAACAACTCTATAATGTTATCATGAGGCAATGGCAGTGCATAGCTAAAGATGAAGTCATTAATATGTCCTGGAAATATCACTTCAGTCCAGTGGCTGTGAACCAAGCCCCCTGCAGGGAGCGTTGACAGGGACAAGAGCGCACATCATGTGTCAAACGTGCTGCACGTCTGCATTATGCAGACTTAATTACAGGCCAAAGCAGCAGTCGCATCAGCCTTCCCCTTTCCACATGACTGCAGCTATCTGTCTATATTTCAGAGAAAGAAAAATGAGCCTGTTAACAACCCTCACTGCTAGCGGCACTGATACACTCTTGGTTGTTATTTTTGATCTTGCAAATATTTCTCTTACAGGAAGTTCTCCGGTTAGTTTTCAAATTCTAGATAACCACTAAACTGATTAGGCAGGCAGTCTCCATTTCACTATCAGTGGAGTTAGATTTTATACCCTGAGATAGGCTTCTTTGGTCTTTTATATAGCCTCAGGCAGACAGGTGAAGTGGAAAATCAACAATGAGCACACTACAGGAACACACAGAATGATTCTTACCTATATCTGTTGATCCCATATAAAACAAAAATCAGAGAAACATGGGTATCAGTCACACTTGCGTTACACAATAAGCTGTTCCTGCTTAAACAAAAGCTATTAAAGGGGTAGTTTACCCCAAAATTTACATTTTGGGAGATCTGTAAAATAATATGGAAGTGTTTTCTTTGAGCACAAAAAGCATTCTCGTAGCTTTGTAAAATTAAAGTTGAACACTTGATGCACATGGACTATTTTACCGATGTCCTTGCTATGTTTTTGGACCTGGTAACATTTTAGCTGTATTGCTGTCAATGCAGGGTCTGAGATCTCTCTGATTTCATGAAAGAAAGATGAACAAAGTGAGGGTAATTAATGACAAAATGTTCATTTTTGGGTGAACTACCCCTTTAACATAGAAACACTTTTATTCTTTGAAAAACAAAGATTAGAACATTTAAATTCTTATTTAATGATCCCTAATGTTTCGTATAACTCAAAATTATTCTAAAAGAATTATTTAAAAATAAAGTATTATATATTATAAAATAATATAAATAAATAAACATAAATACATACATTCAGAATTAATAATTCATTAATTATTTATCAATAAACCATTAAATTAATCATAAACGACAAAAAAATTAAATAAAAAACCCACAAAATTATCAAGAAGCAGCACAACTCTTTTCAGCACATCAATACACAATGTTATAGTTTTTAATCTGTAACAATAAGAAATGTTTCTTGAGCACAAATCAGCATATTAGGATAATTTCTGAGGGGTCATGTGATTTTCAGATGAATCACTGAAGACTGGAGTAATGATGCCGAAAATTATTTTAAGTCACAGTAATAAATTAACAGATAAAATATTTAAATGTATTTAATATTAACATATTAAATGTTATAACTGGTGAGTAAAACATTTAAACTGTAGTGTAATAGATCATTTACAGTAAAAAAATTAAATGAAATAAATTGTTATTAACTTGCATTGTATTGCCTTCCTTTAACTTGTATTGCTTCCCCTACTTTATTATTGGCAAAAGCATTTGTTTTTCTCTTAAATACTAAAAACATTAATGACTGACGTGACGTCTAATAAAGGTACATGATCTTGTATGGAGATTTCAGGATGTTAAAATACCTGCCAGCAGCTGCTCCATCAACCGAGTCCTGGCTGCCTGTCTCGCTGGGTGTGCTCATTGACTTTGATGGGGACATAGGTGTTGGGACTATGGAAAGACAAAAAGACAGTGGGCTATAAAATGTTGTTCAATTTTAAATACATTTTCACCAGCTACTTTATAAACAAAGTTGTATGGAGCCCATCTTTGTAATGTCCATAGCTCTGCACTAGATGGCGATAGTAGCAGAGAAAGTCATTACTTGACTGTCACAAGACCTGCACAGTGGTGAGATAATCAGTTTCTTAATTTGCTCATGTTTGCATTAATTATTGTCTTGTTAAAGTCTAGAGATTTGTGTCACTTTCTGGGCAGTTGAAAACATCTATTCTGTTGCATAAACCATAGAAATTACATTAGCAATTGCAAAAACAACTTTGACAGCCTAAAAAGAGGCCTGGATGAAGTCCCATTTAGAGACATAAAGCGAACCCAGAATATTACACGGCCTGATCTTGGCAAAGGTAAAAAGGCAATGTTCTGATGTGTTTTGGAGGCAGGCATTGTTGAGGGAGATGGCTGCGATGCAGATGGATATTTCAGTGCGGTCCAGTGGTCTGTGTACTGTACCTAATGGAGGTTCGGGTGAGATTCCAATGCTCTGGAGGAGGGCCTCGGTCTCCCTGCGCTTGCGGTCCAAATCTGAATCCTCAGGAGCAGCTTCCGCTTTCTGTTGTGTCTCTGACTGTTTACGTTTACAAACACACACACATCCTCAAATACTCATACGAAGTTCTTACCACATTCCGAATTAATATCATTAAAATATCTCACCTCTTTTTTCTTTTTTTCTTCCTCCTTTCTCTTTTTTTCCTCTCTGATTTGAGCAAGGCGCTGCTTCTTGCGCTCAAGTTCGGCTTTTAGGTCACTCTTATCAGCCATTTTGTCCTGCGACAAAACAATTACACCACAGACCCATGGTTTTCACATCCATACCAGTGTAAGCAGATCCATATAGAGACTACACTATATTTAGTCTCTGTTTATTAAAAGCAGTGGTTAAACACTCACTGCTGCATATACAAGTTGATGAACCATTTGTGTTTTCAACAGAAATGCCTTTTCATATATCTATATATTTGCGAAAAACTATTTATGAGATAAGTAAATACAGCTGATACTGTATTAAGGGTGTGGCAGATCACTATTAATATGATCTAAGAATAACACTTCTCAAAACTGTAAATCCTAGCTTTATCATATGATAAAAAATAAATGTAATAAAATGGAGTGGTAATAAAGCCAAAACAATATCAGACTCTGGGGAAAGCTTTATTAAAGCTTAATTAAAACATAAAACTAAATGCAAATGTATTTAAAAAAAAAAAAAAAAAACATAAATAAATAAAAACATATATTTTGATTGTAAATTATCACGCAAACGTCACATTTATGATGTGGACAGGTTCATAAGGCCAAGAGATAGCTGTCTATGAGAAAGATGCTAGATGTCATGTATTATAAATAATGCTGTATTGTCTTAACAGACAATAATTCGATTACAGAGAGTTATAATATTAACACTTATTAATAATCCAGTTATATCACACAGCTGTCACAATGATACATTGGGATGTACAAATGATGTCAGCGTTGCTATTGCTAACAGTGGGTACCAAGAGAAGCACAATGACGTCACAAACCATATGCGATTATGAAGTCATCGAACATAAAGCATGAAACACAACAAAATGCACGTATGAAACCTCACAGCTGTGTGAGCGTGAGAAACATGCATCCGGTGTGTGTGACACTTCCTACCTGTTCCCAGTGTGTGGATGCTCCACTGTAAATATGCTGTATCACTGCTGATGCACACAGTCTGCCATCCGCTTTAACACGGCCCTTTCATTAAAACATGTTTGAGATTATACGATGGTGGTCGTTTAGAAATTCATCGAAGCTGTTGGTAAAATGTAAAGCTAATGGCCTGCATTTTTCAGAGGTGGCGAGATGCTCATAGACTGCCTTGCTATCTCGAGATAACTAAAAGATCCCACCTCTCCCTTCCTAAAATAATGTTATAATGTAGAAATAAATTATTCCATCCCAACAGTGCCACCTAGCGATCATTTTTTGGCATTGATGTATAGATGTAAACATTAGGTTCGTTTCAATTGATATACACCACTAGATGGAGCCATAGTCCAAATACGTGAGGCAGTTTATCCTTTTGTCTTTCAGAAGACTGCTAAAAATACCAGTTTGTTGATTTAAGATGGGCTGCATATCTCTCATATATAAAAATTGTCACCTATAAATTGTCACTGTAAAATAAATAAATAAGTAAATAAATACAATTATTTTAAAAAAACTGCACTCGTTTTAAAATAGAAATTACTTAATGATTATTGGAAAGCCTTCTTAATTTCACATACTTTATATTATTGTAAACTCTACACACGTTTTTTTTTTGTCGTTAATATTGTTTCATTTAGTATTGATAACCCTGAAATTAAGTTGGTTTATATGGAAATATATATATTTTTTTTTTAGGTTTTTCTCTATGCATTGTAGCCTATTATATTGTCGCATTAAAGGGACTAATTGAGGTTATTGTAAGTGACTTATCCCATTTAGAGGATGCGGAACACGCTGTACAATACACCACTAAAGATGACTTTAAAAAAAAAATGTGTCTCAGTCCCAAAGACCTTTGCTCTACATCAGCTGTGCGCATGCGTCAATGACAGGGCGCTATAGACGCGCAGCATGTAGATAGCGCAGCCCATATCTGATGGACGCACAAGAAACAGCGTAGTGTAAATTTACATACTCAATCTTTTTATATTAACAGGACAATGCAATTATAGCGTTTTACCTGTCGATAATAAGAATAGAAAGAGAGAACCTGATGTGTGGGTCAATCTCTATTGTACCACATCTATGCAGATTGGAGTAACAGTCTCCCCTCTCCCCTCCCTTCCTTGTGTTATGTTTTGTGCCCTGTCTCGGGTCTTGTGCTGATCAGTTATTTTGGTGCAATGACAAATTGAACCGAATTAGAGCGATTCAGGAGGACTCTTCCACCGGATCACACCGGGTTTCTGCAGGAGGTCTTCATTTATGGGATGATGTAACAGGCTGTGCTAGAATGTCAAACTTTGCGAACTGCATCTGATGAGACGAGGACAATAACTCGCTGAGAACATTTCAAGATCTGTGGATTTCACTTGAAGACCAACATGAAGTTCGCCCAGATCATGCTGAAGAACAGCTCAAAGCTGAACATACCTAAACAAGTGGACAGATTTTCGAAGTACTCTCCGTCCCCGCTGTCAATGAAGCAGTTCATTGACTTTGGTAAGTTGTTTACCTGTTTGAAATGGATCTGTTGGAGCCAGCCCGTTATTGTTGTTTCTGAAAACCTATAGTAAGCTCACTAATAAGAGCATAAAGGCACTTTTACATGGTAATTTTCGTGTATCGTGGGGGATATGCCATGTTGTCAAAATACCACATTATCACCATTACTGTGCGATGTATAACATTGTATTTTTGGTAAAAACAGCCTAAATCTACTTAGGATGCAGTATTGTGGGCATCTGCAGAGTTCAACTGTATGCAGCTGTATACATGTATGCACAGATGTCTAGGCAGCTCTCTAGGTTTTGAGACACAACCTTCCTCTTACTGTTATTTGGTAGAAAACATTGCATATAAAAAAATCTCTCAAATGGTTTTAATATAGTTGTTTGATGATATGTGACTCTGGACCACAAAACCAGTCATAAGTGTCAATTTTTCATTATTAAACCTGATATATTTCATTGATAGTTTGTTAGGGTAGGACAATGTTTGACTGAGATACAACTATTTGAAAATCTATTGAGAAAGTCCAAATTAAGTTCTTAGCAATGCATATTACTAATCAAAAATTACATTTTGTTATGCTTACTGTAGGAAATATACAAAATATGTTCATGCAACATGATATTTACTTAATATCTTAATGATTTTTGTCCTAAAATTAAAAATCAATAACTTTGACCCATAATGTAGTTTTGGCTATTGCTACAAATGTAGTCGTGCAACTTAAGATTGGTTCTGTGGTCCAGGGTCACATAAATTAAATATCACCTCACAAAATAAATTGTACATTTGATTGTGTGTTTAGTAGCTGTACACATATATTTAATATACTTTAGCATTATGTGCATCTACGCAATGCAATCAAGATGCAATTCTTAAAAAACGTAATTTAATTTTCAGCATTGTTACAGGTTCTTAAAGACAACTGTCATTAAAAACAATATTTAAGGGTATTTAAAATATACATTTCTAATCTGAAGTGTCATTTTACACAACATCTCATTTTACAAAACTAATTTCTAAAATCCACAGTCATTTAGGAGTCTACGCATATGTTCAAACTGATGTCCTGTTAGGGATTACACCTAAAAATCCCTTTGCTGTATAGGGATTTTCAGGAATGCTGTACATGTCAAGAGCGAATTTCTTACTAACGTAGTCCCGTCTTGCATGCAGGATCAGCCAATGCCTGTGAAAAGACCTCCTTCATGTTTTTAAGGCAAGAGCTTCCGGTCCGTTTAGCCAACATCATGAAGGAGATCGACTTCCTCCCGGACAAACTGCTCAGCACTCCTTCACTGAAGCTGCTTCAAAGCTGGTGAGATCCACAGCTGACCTGCTGGTCTAGACTCCCCGAAGTGCCATATGCTCCAGTGTGATGAATTTCTGCCTACTCTATGCTCTTTATTAACTTTTTACAGCTCATATGACATATATGACCTATAGTGTGCAGCACATGACTTCAAATGAAAGGTGACCATGGAGTCTTTCAGATAAGGACCTTATCGGTAAAATCTGTATTTTGTTTTAACGTTTATTACTGTTACTGTACAGCAAGTGTGGACGTAGGATACACAATATAAACTTAAGGCATCACCAAAATCGTAAAGTTTTTAAGAATTACCACCACTAGTCCAGGTTGAATAGTAATGTGTTTTCAGAATCTTTCGGCTAAAATGCATTTGGATACATAGCCTCAAATTTGAACCTGAGGTCAGATTTATTAGTGCAGTTTACGTTTCGTAAAGAAAGAAAGATGCTGGATAGATCTGTTTTGCTTTGATCTTTTATAAGGTCATTTAAGGAACCCACAGCCCCACAGATCAGAAGTAACAATCTTTCTTAGAACTAAAACATAAATCAATGACAGTATCGAAAATAAGTGTTTGTAGATACATGTTACTTCAATATGAGCAGGTAGTACATGTTTGAGACGTGGAAGAGTTGTTCTCATGAGGATGTGGGTCAAAGCCTGACCTTTGTCATGTCCTGATCCTTTTCCTGTGAACTTTCCTGTCACTTTCAGCTGTCTTCTCTATTGAAAGCACAACCGAATGAAAAAGTTGAAAGATTTGAATTTGATGGCAGAGTGCTGGTTTTCAAGCGGTCTGAACATGCAGGCGATTAAAATAGCTTGTTCTACATGGAAAGTTTTTCTGTTTTAAGTATAGACTTTTGAATGGACCGGATTTGAAGGACAGAATGATTTATACATTCAAAACGACCTGTTGTAGTTATTGACCATTGTCTTACAAAGTTTAGCAGAGGCTTTGTGTTCAACAAGTCAACTGGAACGCATTGAATATTATGCAATTGTTGGCGTTATGTAAACTGAACCTTTTTCCGCTGACTATGCTGGATTCAGAGGCTTTTATGAAAACTATACATGACACTAGGACAGTAACACACACATTTATTCAACCACAAACAAGCAAATGTTATGAAACTCTGCATTATGCTCATTATGCACTTAGTTTCTGCCTGAGAAAAAGTATGAATTTTCAGCAAATTGATTGATTGATTGATTTACAACATGTATTCTTTGGCAGCTTTTTTTTTGTGTGTGTGTTTTATATATTTTAAGCAAAATATTTATGTATTTCTGTTATATTACATTACATTATTCCAATAAATAACAGGAAGATTTGTAAGAAGTTGTGAATGACAAAATGCTAAAATTGCCCTTGTCCTCTCCATTTCAAAAACATATTTGTTATTTTTCTTGTTAATATTTTTTAAGTCTTTTAAGAGTTTTAAGTCTTCATATGTGATTTTGTTTCAGGATCCTTTGTCCTCAAAACTCTAGAATCTCTTAAGTCATGCTGAGATCACAATGTGAACTAAATGTGTGAAATGTGTTCATCGAAAATGTTATGCGGTGTCAGGTAGCATGAGACACTGAACACAAACAACCTTCCTAGATGTCTCAGTGTAAACAAGTCCTCTTTGACAATGCGGCACACTGACACAGAACACTGTCATTCAGGTGGATTGTAGCTAGTACAGTGCATTCAATGTGTCACATGTAAGACTATTGTTCTCTTTGCAGCACATCTCCCTTGCCAAAAGCCACATGAGGGGGCTTGCTTTACTCTTAACCACCATTTGGCTTCGGGAAAGCAGCGATAAGAATTGGATCAGTAAATACTCCTTTAGCTAGTCAACTACATTGGCTTTTTTGTTCAAAGGAAACAATACACAGTATTACATAATGTGTGGTGCATTTTGGCTGTGTTTCAGATAGGGCTGGGTATTGGTACAATTAAATTCTGATCTCATTCAGTATTCAATTTTGTTTAATTGGAAATAGTGGTGCACCTAAATGATCCTCTTAAATCAAAAAATCACATCAGATCAAATAAAATTATGTTGTATTTAAGTCAGTCTAAAAATGAAGCCTAAATCTTTGTTTACTCTCAAAAACAGGTATGCGCAGAGTTTGATGGAGCTTGTTGACTTTTTGGAGAAAGACCCGGATGACAAAAAAATCCTAACTAAGTAAGTACAGTATTTAGGAGCATTCTGGGAAATCCAAAGTCATTAATCTTGCTCATGTTTGGCTCATGTTTAACTCAGCTGCAGCTTGACCTCTAATAATATGTTTCACTGGATGGTGTCTCTTAGATTCACAGAAACGCTGATCAATGTCCGGAACAGGCACAACAATGTGGTCCCCACCATGGCACAGGGAGTGCTGGAGTACAAGGAGGCCTTTGGCGTGGATCCCGTGACCAATCAGAATGTCCAGTATTTCTTGGACCGCTTCTACATGAGCCGAATCTCCACACGCATGCTGATGAATCAGCACAGTAAGTGTTCAGGACATGTACTTAAACCCTGGCCAAGCAGCATGGATATTTCTGTCTCAGCTGAAACAATAGATTAACCATCTGCTGATAATGTAATGTTTAGGCTATATCTTGCACAGCACGAAAAATGGATATTAATTTTGTAAAGATTTTAACAGTACTATTGAATTATCAGTGTTTTTATAGAACTTTAAGTAATCCTTAAATGATGGCAAATTAAAGACAAAAATAGGGAAAATAATCAAATGCAGTCAAGCATCTACTATTGACTTATATAGACTACTATTCATAAGAGCTGTATTATTCCAATTGAAGTCATTTGTAACATTATAAATGTTTTTACAGCCACTTTTGATTAATTTATTGTGCCCTTCAGTAATAATAATATACATTTTTTTTAAAAAAAAGATACTAACCCCAAACATTTGAACAGAAGTGTAGATCCATTGTTTTCCAATACAGTTAATATGCAATCATTAAATATGCAAAGAACAAACGTAGTACCCATATATCCTGCTTTCCTACAAATAAAATGTGTGTTTATTTTAGCGTTAATCTTTGATGGCAGCACTAATCCAGCCCACCCCAAACACATTGGCAGTATTGATCCAAACTGTGACGTTGTGGAGGTTGTAAAAGGTAATTAACTATGTTTCTTGCCTGTGTAACACTTTTATTTATTTTGTCAAAGAAAGCCAATAAAGTGTGGGTGTAATGGACATTGTAGGCCCTACATGGGCAGACTCATACTGTGTCTCACACTTTCTCTCTCTAGATGCCTATGAGAGTTCCAAGATGCTATGTGATCAGTACTACTTGACCTCTCCCGAAGTGGAAATCAAGCAAGTGAACTGTGAGAAATTTTCTAATTTTTGTGTGTCCTTTTCATGGAGAGGCATGAACTGTTAGAAAATCTGAAGTGTGGAGCTCTCTACAGTCTTATTTACACTTATTTGCTTATTTAATGATTCTTAATGTCTTAATGATTCCATGTTAGCCTGCAGTTGTTTGACAGTGTGGGATGGTGCCAACAAAATGTGTTGGGTGGGGATTATGGGTATGATGTGGAATACCACATTCTTGTCCTGCATGCGGTAAAACTTGCCCAGACTCTTTAGTATGTAATTATGCTTTTAGTTTATATAGCTTCTAGTTATATATACCAAGCATGACCTGAAATTCAGCTTTGCCCATAGAAAAAAAATCACTGCTCTTAATTTTTTTGCTTTTTCCAGCTAGGGTGTATTAAATTCACATTTACAATGTTACAAAACATTTCTATTTTAAATATATGCTGTACAATTTTTTTTTAAGAATCCTAAAAAAAAGACTGGAAAAATTCTATGGTTCTCACAAAAATATTAAGCAGCTCAACTGTTTTCAAAATTAATAATAATAAGAAATGTTTCTTGAGCAGCAAATCAGCATATCAAAATGATTTCTGAAGGATCTGAAAAAGTTAAATGTGGTGTAAATTAGGCTTTGCCTTCACGGGAATAAATTACATTTAAAAAATTTAATACAGAAAACTGTTACTTTGAATTTTAATACTTTTTCGCAATGGTCAAAATCATTAAATAAATCTTACAGACCCCAAAACATGTGAACGGCAGTGTAACTGTAATGTACATTTACAGTAGAATAAGATGCATAATGTGGATCGAAAGTTATAAATAAATGCACAGTATATTTGAATTGTTTTTAATGAGAAAGTTTAACTATTATTTAACCGCGTTTAGTACGTTGTTAAAGTATAAACAGAAATAGCACTTTATAATCTTATCATTGTGTGTCTATGGAGAAATGGATGATAGGAACAGCACTGTGTACTTAGTTACATAATGTCAAAATGTTGGCATGATCTCACGTTTTATCTCTTAGACATGTAAACAGCAGTGTACTATTGTGTCAAGCAAAGAGAACCTACAAGGTTGAATGGCCACCGTTACTGTGTTTTTTTTTTTACCAACACATAGTAACAAATTAGCCAGCATAACCTCTATCATGTGCTTCATACCTGACTAGTCTGGGCAACGTGCCAGTGTTGATTTCTTCATTGCATTCTTAAAATAACAAATTCATGTGGGCCTGTAGGTTATGACCTTGTTTTCTGGGTTACCCAACTGTTACTTTATTGATATATCTGTTGTTTTTGCAGTTAAAGGACCCAGTGACCCTATACATATAGTTTATGTGCCTTCTCATCTGTACCACATGCTCTTTGAGCTCTTCAAGGTACTTGAATCACTTTATAGTAGCTATAGCCTACACAATGATAGTCGAATATAAAACCATCCATTTGAGAGACTTATTTTCTTCTGCCGAACACAAAATGAGTTTTTAGAGGAGAATGTTGATACATCGCATGTACAAAACAAGAATATGTTGAAGTCTAAATGTGATTTAAGAGCTAGCTTTTCAATGATTAGTGGCTAAAACTTTGTCTGGTCCTTATCTAGTCCTTATATAAGGATTCAGAAGACTTTGAATATAATGAATAAGAAGTATGGACCTTGCAATGATGCATTTTGTTAGTTTTCATTATATGGAAAAGAGCTGCATTGACATTCAGCTAAATGTCTCCTTTTGTGTTCCACAGAAGTAAGAAGTCAAATGAGTTTGAATTTACTTGACTTTTCTCTGTAACAGAATGCAATGAGAGCAACTGTGGAAACCCACGAGACCAGCCTACATCTCCCACCAATCAAAGTGAGAGTTTCTCTAGGAAGTGAGGATTTGACTATTAAGGTGAGTATTTTTTAGCAGAAAGTTGAATATTTTGTCTCTGTTTTAACTTACTTAGAAGAGCAGTGAGAGCTAAAACATGTTTATAATGACTCTTGTGGTATATTAGATGTCTGACAAAGGAGGAGGGGTTCCTTTGAGGAAAATCGAAAGGCTTTTCAGCTACATGTATTCAACTGCACCCAGTCCTGTGGCTGAAAACAGCCGTAATGCTCCTCTGGTAAGAACCTAGGCTGTCTAATTGAACATACTGCAGATTGCCTTTGTTGTGCAATGATACCACATGGTAAATCTTTGATCCACTGTTATGCTTTCAAGTAAACTGTGAGCTTACAGAGTAATAAATTGGCAGAATTACCAACATTATAGTTTATTGTTTACACCAGATTAGTATTGTAATGCAGTTGTAATGTTTTCTCTTTCTCTGACATTCTTACTATGGCTTCCTTTCGTTGCAGGCTGGCTTTGGCTATGGTCTTCCTATTTCCCGCCTTTATGCCAAGTACTTCCAGGGAGATCTGCAGCTCTACTCTATGGAGGGATACGGCACGTCGGCAGTCATATACCTAAAGGTACACTCTAGCACTACCTAGTGAACTGCCTCACTGTTTACTACTTATGTAGGAAGCGTCCTCATAAGTGACTGATTTGAAGCTGTATTTCTTTGTTTGTGTAAATCTGTATGACTCTTTCTTCTGCAAACCACAAAAAATGATATTTTGAAGAATGCTGGTAACCAATGGTAAATATTACTACTGTAAATATTACTGCATTTTTAGAATTTACATTCACATTTAGTCATTTTGCTGACGCTTTTATCCAAAGCGAGTTACAATTGGGGAATACATAAAGCGATTCACCTTAAAGAGGCAAACAGACAGAGGAAGTGCTCTTAATACCAAGTCTCAGACATTGTTCAGTTTGGATGAAATACTACACCAATTCATAAATTTATTTGTTTTCCCCTTTCTTTTATAACAGGCCTTATCCACTGAATCAATAGAAAGACTTCCTGTCTTCAACAAGTCAGCCTTAAGGCATTATCAAACAAGCACGGAGGCAGACGACTGGTGCATCCCGAGCAGCGAGCCTAAGAAACTGGGAAAGTACGAGTACAGTGTTTGAGAGGAATGAGAAGCTCATACGATACACATAAGGACCGAACAGGACGAAATGTAGTGGAGTTCATTTGAGTAACCATCTATGTGACTGTTGAGGTATTTCAGACGTGTGGTTGTATCAAAGGGTTGATAATTGACTTTATGAATTTTACAGTCTGAATAACAAGGGCATTTTTGTCTTCCACATCTCACATTGCTTATAATACACCACGCACTGCCTTTGCTGTGCTAACTCTTTCATTCAGAGTTTCACAGGACAGTGTTCTTCTGTGATGACAGAGACTTCAGTCGAATGTACTGAACTTACAGGTTGTTGGAGCATTTGTTGATTCCTT
>JAUMHE010000027.1:2054939-2069499 GCA_032359235.1 Enteromius mattozi | reverse complement strand
AGTGTTCTTCTGTGATGACAGAGACTTCAGTCGAATGTACTGAACTTACAGGTTGTTGGAGCATTTGTTGATTCCTTGTGTTTTAGAGTATGTGAAAGTGTGTTTTAGTCTATGGGGCCAATTTACCAACTTTGTGTGAGTTATAGCATGTATTTCATGTAGAACACACAAGCATCTATAAGTAACCAAGGCTTTATATATTTCCTTGGTTAAAAAAGCATTCACAGTGCAAATATTGGAATGACCACAGTTGTGTTTTGCTTGACTGTGATCTTGAAATGTTCCTCTAACAGTTGGACCTACTGTCTAACACTCCATCTTGAGTGTAAAAATGTGATGCTATCAATAAGTTCAAATCATTTCATAAACATGCTAGAGTTATTTTGCTGACTTTAAAAACATAGGTTTTTAATTTGACACTCTATCTAATATGCAGTAGTATTAGATTGTGTCAGAAGAAACGGACAAAGTAAGTTTGGGCCCAGGTTCGTTGCTATGTTATTGATTTATTTAAAACTGGTTAGATGGATTACACAGTGTTGCTTTTTGCTATGTGTGAAGCTTTTTGTGACCACAAACATTTATGTGACAACAGCTTCTTGCTGAACATTTCAGGTATTCTGTATGAACAAAAAATGACATGTAGCTCTATTTGATTCGTTTTTTAGCATGAAAACACTGAAGAAGCAATATATTCGTTATTTTCATTTACATATAAATGAAAGATAAGGCTTGTTTTTAAATATATTGTCTCAGGATTGTGCTGATTTGCCTTTTTAGTTTTGTCTGTTTTTGTTTACTTTTGTTGTTTCGTTTTAATTTTACTGTAATATTTGCAAAGTTGGCTTTTTGAAAGCAATGTGAAGGACCTGTATGAATTTTAAGGGAACTCAAGTGGCAGCAGCTGCTCTGTTTCGAGTGACGCTCATCAAACTCTGGGTGGGTTTCAGCTGCTAGCAAGCAGTTTGCTCTGCTGATATGTATTTGCCTCGTTCAGAGTTGGAAGTATTTAGACGACCTCAATAGATCATTTGCACATTTCAAGCTATAATCAAGAACTGACATGTTGATGTTTTCCATTCATACCTCATACGCTTCATTAGCAGTCATGGAGAGCTTGATATACCCATCCTCATGAAATCACACCTGCTTCTTGATGTGTTCTAGATACACAATCCTGTATTCACAAAGAAGCGACCGTGTTAATGGATGCTCTGTACTATTCTCGAAACTCACTCATGCAGTGAGAGAGTGCCATTTTCTGTACTATTAAAACAATGAGTGAAAAAAAAATTGGTTTCCTTTCGTGTATTTTTTTTTAAATCTTCTATTTTTCATATGGAACAGCTTGTTTTGTCATGTTTTGACCATTATTTAACATAAAAATTTTAATGTGATATACAGTCAAACCAAAAATTATTCACCAGATATTTTTTACTGGTGGGTACAGGACACTATAGTTCATTTATGTAAGTGAGAATAGCAAAATAAAGTAAACTGTGACATATTATACACAAAAATGCTTCTATTTTGGGTTTATTGTAATTAATATCCAAGTTATCTGACATTATCAATGTGTTCTGTAAATAAAGTACCAATAAATTATGATATTTAAAATGTTGAAGCAGTCTGAATAAATTTTGGTTTGACTGTACATCACATTGAGTTACACATATACATTCCCAAGCTTTTGAGCGGTAGTGTAAACCATTTCAAAAGTGGTTAAATGGATGTCACAAACCCGGTTGTATTATTGTGAGTTTGTGTTTTACAGTACACAGTAGTTTGTTGTAGCCTGGGGTATCTAGCAGAGCTACACTCTTACTTAAGGACATGATCTTGGCACAGTACCTCTGTTTATTTCTGGCTTGTAGCCATAAGCATGGAGCAAAATGATCTGTCTTTTCTTTTGCACGTCTCTCCTCACAGCACTTGATCTGGTAGCTCCGCCTCCTTTGGAAAATAGTGCTATTTTAAGAACCATAACCACACCGCCTGACCTGTCTGTCAGTCATTCACACAATGTACTGTTTTTAAAACGGCACAACTGCTGCTAGTCCCTAATTTCCATAGGAACTAACATACACAGTGCTTTTTGCTTTACAGTGGACTTGATAATAGGATTATCACTTTTAAAGCGCTTAACATCTAATTTAATCTCATACAATACAATATAAAAGTTGGTCTGTAGCATTATAGGGTCAGAGGTTGATTTGTTGCTGGCTGTTTCTCTGTTGTAACTCGTCTGTAGAGAAAACAAGCTGACTTTTGGGAGGAAGAATCATTGCTTCCAGGTGATATTGTGTGGGGTATAGAGAGAGATAGAACAGATACTATTCTAAACTCACACACGGCTCAGTAATCACAGAAGAACTCATTATTAAAGGATATGGCAACCTTAATTAGTGAAAAGCAAACCAATGACTTTCAAACACTGATACTGTATCTCAAAGGTTGAAAGCACAAACATAAATTAAGTCACAGAACCTCCAATATTACTGAAAAAAAAAAGCCTATACTGAATGAGATTTTTATTGTATATCTCCCTGTCTCCAGTGTGCTTGTTTATTTAATATTATAGCAAGCAAACAGCTGCCTGAAAACTGTACACTGTATAGTAGGAAATAAGGTTAATCTTAGTGACTTAATTCTGTTAAATCCATTCAGAAAAAAAAGAAAGAAAAAGATTTGTTCAGATTCATTCATAAATCACTTTCATCGTTATACCATTACGCCATTGTGCCATTTCTTTGATCTGACAAACGCAAAGGAAGACATTTTGAAAAAAGTTTGTAACCAGACTGTTTTGGTCACCATTGACTCCCATAGTAATTTTTTGTCCTACTATGGAAGTTAATCGTGACCCAAAACACCTCTACAGAAGAGAACAAGAATGACTCTTTCACCGATTACTTTGTTTTCATTTGATTTGTTCAAAACGAGACGAATGAGAATGTGTACTTGTTAGGGTAATGTATAATAATCACTATACGGTCTTAAAACTGTATTCATAAAGATCATTCATATTACCTTCATTCAAAATCTTGGATCCTAAAATTCCTCAAACTGATTTAACTTGTCAAAAACAACCTTTAAAACCTTCTTTATAGCTTGAACTAATAAGGCCCATCCAAAGAGGATCTATGACTATTGTGTCTTCTCTCATTATTCAGGGTTAAACCCTGATAAGCACTTCAGTTTTTCCTCTGACAAAAAGACTAATGGCTTAGACATCTCATCCTATTCAGCTGTTATCTGTAACGTGCCGTTGGCATACTCCCTGATATTATCCTCTTATGCTAAATATGGCTTTCCGTTTTTCATTTCCCCCTCAAAAAAATTATCTACAGTCTTAGCCGACAAGCTTAAGACCTGAGTTTGATTATATAGAGCGCATCTTAATAGCCTTTCATTAAAACCTGTGGCTTTTTGTATGTATGAAGTGGAAAGATCAATAACTTTAGGAGTACTACTTGGAATGTATTAAATATTATCAGCATTAAAGTTAATTATTTATATATTAAATATTTATTTTTAATAACACATATTAATCTTGAATACATCAGCCATTTTATTGTTCCCTGGTAAAGGAGAAAAAAAAACATTTTGAAAAGAAAATGTAAACAAGTTTGGAGCATTGTCTACATGGTAACAAATTTTGAATTTAGTCATGAAGTTATAATGCAGAAACAATGTCAGTATATGATTCCTACAGGCTCCAGAAGCAAGTATTTCTTGACTGATGAAGGAAGAGGTAGATGATGGACACCCAGTTCACAGCGATTCGACATTGCAGCTCGTATTGCACATCTGGCCAGATGCTGTAGAGTACGTGGATTGTTTGTACAGACAGCAAACAAAGAATCATAGAAATTCCTGTACCTCTAAATGAAGAAAAAGAAACAAATTTCATAAATGTATAGCTTACCTATTCACTTAAACATCACTGTGTACTACATTCAAGGTTCGCAGGGCAACAAAATACAAAATAGAAATAATTTTTTGTTCTTTTGCATCGAGTCAAGTAAGAATGTTTTGTTTAAAATGCATTAAAAAAATGCCCTAAAACTGCAAGATACACTGCAGTCATACTTTCAATCAGTATCTTGTTTTCCTTATTTTTGCACTTATTTTAAGCATATTTTAAGCATAATAAAAACATTTTAATATGTTTTGTGTTGTTGCATTATATTTTGTTTATTATTTGCAGTGTATAAAATAGTTTGTTTCTGACCTCATATACAGCTTCAGGAATAGCAGCTCTCCATTTTTTTGTGTGCTTGACATGTTCATAAGAATTGACCATAACCTCCACTGCCCTGGGGTATTCATAACACGCCTGCAACACCTACTTAATAGAAAGACAACCCAAAAAAACAACAACATTAATATTTCAAAACTCATCTTAAATGCGAACACCTTCTAGCTGACCATACAATTTCCACTGATATCTTCACTCTTCAAACATGTGGAATAATAAAGCGGTGTTGTACCTTGTGAAACTGTGGTGGATAGACTCGTGCTGCTCCATAGTTCAGAAGCAGCTGATAGCAGCGTTCAGGAATGGCCCACGGCCTGATCTGCGTCACCTTCAGCAGATACTGTATTGCTGCACATCCATTGATATCCATAGCATTAGTCTTTGCACCGGCCTCCAGTAACATCTGGATAAGCACATGGTCACAGTTCCAGCAAGCTTTGTGTAGCGCCGTTTTCTTGTCTTCCTCATATAGATGCAAGTTAGCGTTGTGGTCCAAAAGGATTCTGCAGACAAGATGGTGGTCTGAGCTGTAGGTCCGCTCGCGAATATCCATGGCCCAGAATGCAGCAGTGATCAGAGGTGTCTCCATGTAGCCATTGACGGCATTGATATCAGCTCCATGAGCAATGTAGAAACTCACCAGCTCTGGGATGCCATGGCGGGCCGCAATGTGCAGAGGGGTGTCCTGGTTCTCCTCACTGGGCATGTTGATATTTGCTCCTGCATTAAGATTAGAAGATTAGAGGACTTTTTTGTTTTTTCGTCCAGTAAAAGTCCAGTGTTGCTTAGGACCCCATTGACTTCCATTATATTGACAAATGCAGTTACATTCACACTTTTTGTTTGTATTCCACAGAAGAAAGAAATTCATATAGGTTTGGAACGACCTGAGGGTGAATAAATGTTGACAAAAACTTAATTTTAGGTTAGAACTAAGACGATTTTTAGATGTAAATCTACAGACCTTTAAGGATAAGATGTTTGGCACAGTCCAAAGACTCTTGAGTAATGCAGTAGTGTAAAGGAGTATGGCCACTCAGGGACATACTGTTGATTCGTGCGCCCCATTCTAGCAGAAGTTCCACACAGTCAGCATTAGACACCGTACAGGCCACATGTAGAGGGGTTTTCCCATTCGGTTTCCTGTTGACCGCTGCCCCATTCTGCAGAAGGATTATGGCACTCTCCATTGCATTGTACATCATACACACATGAATACCCATCGCCCAGGATGTCTCCAACTTATAACTTGGTAGCCAGTAACCTGTGGGAAAAAAAAATATTATATATATATATATATATATATATATGATTTTTTTTTACGTCTGAACTGACTGCACAGTATTTTCTATTTTTAACGGTTTTATTTTCTTTTTTAAATCAAGTTTTAAATCAACTTTTTAAATGATTTGTTTTCTGGCTGTGATTTTTTACAATTATTTTATTATTATTTTATTTTATTTTATTTTATTTATTTTATTTCCTTTTATGTAAAGCACTTTGAATTACTATTCTGTATGAAATGTGCTATATAAATAAACTTGCCTTGCCTTGCCTTTATGTTGAAGATTAAAAAGTACAGTATATACACATGCGTATGAATGTTTATGTTTATGATGTCACTGGTCGTAGTGTTGTTGTTGTTAACTAAAACTTTTACAAATAATTTTTGGCAATTAAAATAAAGCTGAAATAAAAAAATATAAATATTACGTGACAAAAATAAAGAAAAAAATTAATTTAGAAATGCTGTCTTGGAAACAAACTGAAATAAGTTAGCTACTACAATTATATGTAAAGCTGAAAAAAAAAGACTATTTTAAAAAAACATAAAATGTCAAAAACACATAAAATTACTAAAACTTAAACTAAAATTATAATGAAAACTGAAAATATTGATAAATTATTTTAAAAACTAATTGACAGTTAACAGGTAAATGCATTGGAAATATATAGTGGCCTAATAATACTATATATATATATATATATATATATATATAAAAAACTCAAAAAATATTACTGCTGCCCGTGTATTTTACAATTTCTACGCTTAGCTTTTCATGCACCTATCTCAGTTGATAAATCTTATTTTCATGTGTTGTTTACATATTTCTTATTAAAGTAGGAAATTTGAAAGAGTAAATATCCTTAAAAAGCTTGCTAATTGGTCGCTGGTGGTATTTGGGGCAAGGCCTTGTCATTAGACCAAAATCTGTGTAAAACAAGAGGAGTCCTGGACTAAAAGCCACAAAAGTTAATTAATCTGAAATGCTGTATATCACACTGCTGTTGTCAAGTGCCCTTACTAGACATTCTTCAGTCAAAGTGATTCAAATTCATAGACGACGTTTAGTCTCTGTTACTGACAGTCTAGCGCCACTCTGTGGCTGGATTACTAACTGCAGTCATACAGTATCATGGTTTCTCTGGTAAAAGAGCGACTGTTTCGTCAACGTGAATTACCTTGCTTATACGAGGCAAGGATCATATCGCGGTCCTCCACGTCTAACACAGCGTCTATGTCAAGGCTGGTGGTGCGAAGGATTTTTGCAACCTCAACCGCGTCGTTACGCGCGAGCGCTTCTAGAAAGCGTGCCTTTAGAAGGTTATCAGCTTCCCGCCGCGACAAAGTCCGGTTATCATCCTCCTCTAAACCGAGAACTGCTCGAGGCCTGCTCATATCTCACACATACACCGATTAATCCGCAAGAGACACTCTTTCGGTATGTTTTAGTAATTCCAGAAAGCTTTATGAATTCCAGCGGTCAGGAGCGTGTGTGAAACACAATCAGCTTCGAGTCAGTCACAGTCTGACTATTAATAGACTGTGAGGTAAAGAGGTCAAAGCATTGCCTACTCTGAAAAAATTGGGCTACAATAGTAACTACTAACCTAAAGAAGCCATTATATCTTACAGATTTTTGCAGCAATGTTGGTATTGGTCTTACCTGCCTTTTTGGAGGCAAATCTTGTAAAGGAACGTGACAGGTAACAAGACATTGATTACAAACAGGTGAAATAAAGCTGAAATATTCAATATTGTTTTCAATGGGCATTAAGTAGAACAATAAAAATTTCTCAAGCAATAAATCAAAACAGAAGGATTTCTTTAGGATTGTGGAATAAGAATACTTGCAAATGCAAACTGGAAAAAATAATGCAGTGTTGATAATGGGACATAAGTAAAATCTGAACTTAGAAATAGTTATTTCAATCAATGATAGCCTAATTTGCAATATTTCATCAATATCAATGCACTTCATGGCAATTAAGTTTTACATTTTGATGAATTGGTACGGTCTTGTAAGTTTTTGTATGATGTGCTTGCGGCCTACTGAGGGTTGAAGATTAGGGGAGGATCTTAATGTTTAGTTTTTTCTTTTTTACTTTTCACAACAAACTGTAAAACGTAAAAAAAAGTGAGAACATGCACATTTGAATCCACAAACTGCTTGCACACGAACAAGTCGAGACATGTTTGGAATGATCTTTCATTGTATTTCTCTGACCAAATATGTCATTTGAAGTGTATTTACAGTCCAACATGACAAGCTTTCACAAGGCTTTTAATTTCTCATGAACAAAAATAAAGGACAGAATGTAGTAGTTTTGGAAAAAAGGGTATGGCACATTGAGGTCCCTCATGCGGGTGTGACAAACAAAAATACACAGGTTAATGCTCTTTTCTCAGGCGTTGCGTGCAGTTCCTCTATATACCCTGACTGACTCTGCCGTACAGTGAAAACAACAAACAACCCATGAAAGAGAAGCGCATTTCTGTCCTCGGATCCATACGTGATTATCCCTGCACGCAGACACATTCAAACACAGACCCGGTCTTCGGTCTCCTCGTGGAATTGATAAAAAACGCCGGGATTAAAAGCTATTGCTTAACTTTCACATACAAAAGTCAGTATACCATACTGTAAATGGGTAGGCAGGTTAGATTTGAATCTACAGCAGGATATTTTTTCAGGTGATTCATTGCAGAGGGCTAGAAAGGTTTTCATAATGTTACGACAAGCGTCTTTTTGCAATTACAATAAGTAAGATAAATAAGATAAGTTCACAAGAGCATGGTGAGTTAATGAACAAACATACAATCTCCTAATTCTCCACTTTTTGATTACAATTAAGTTTTTTGGTAGTAATATTTTTTCATAAATAATGTGAACTGATTTACAAACATTTCATTGATTGGGAAAACAATAAATAGACTATGACAGGCTTAAAATGATTAGAGATAAATAATTCAGTAATTAACAATAATAAAATCTTCAATGGAGTCATATTTGAGTGCGTGTAATAAATCCACAGGGTCATGAGGCACTGCCTAATGTCCTCTGTACAGTGCCCAAGTACCACTGAAGCTGCCTTCGTGTTGCTATGGAAATAATCATCAATTCAAATGTAAACATGAACGATATGTATCATGGTGTATGAGAAAACAGCATGTTTACAAGAACGCAGAATTGAGAAAAATGTGATACAGACTGATAAAATTGGGCAGTGAATAGAATGCGAGTTCAAAGGGGATAATATGACTCATCAAAGTGGATTCTGAAATGCAAAACGTCTGTAAGCTACTGTTTTGTATACTTACAACTGATACATATAGGAAATGTGTTGCATAAATTGAAAAATACAACCCAAGGTAAACTGATAGAGGCGATACTGGTTACTCTATGCAGTAAATTACATTACAAATGACTATGTTATGGTGCTCTCTTTGTGATCTGACAAATAACTAAAAAAAAAACAAAAAACACTGGGATCAAACTGAATAAAATCTAGCCCGATAAAATAACATACACTACTGTTTCAAAGTTTGGGGTCAGTAAGACAATACTGTGAAATATTACAATGTAAAATTGAATATAATAATATAATTTATTCCTGTGATGGCAAATCTGAATTTTCAGCATCATTACTTCAGTCTTCAGTGTCACATAATCTTGCAGAAATCATTCTAATATGCTACTTAAGAAACCATACTGCAAACAGTTGTGCAGGTGTGTTTTTTTGGAAAATGTTCTACATTTTGAGCTCTTTGATCAATAGAAAGTTCCAAAGAACTTTAAATGTCTTCACTGTTACTTTTGATCATTGCAATGCATCTTTGCTGAATAATCAAATTAATTTCTTTCAAAAAAAAGTCTTACTGACCCCAAACTCATGAATGCTAGTGTACTGTACATAGATAGGTCCGTTTTAAGTGCACAACATTAGGATGCCGGTAAAACAGAGGTGCATTCACACAATCGGTGTGATCCGGACTGTAACCTCAAACCGTAAAAATCAAATAAAAATCTAAACAGCACTTCAAAAGGCAGCACTTGGGTCTAACTGAGAATCTAGCTCAGGGCGATGGAGAGGGCAAGAAGCAGGTATCTGTGAAATAGAAGCAGCAGTGGGAGTTTTTTTTCTTGCTTTTTTTCTTTTAAGTCTTGCATCTTTGGAGAAAAGTTTAAAATGGCAGACTCCTGAAATCGTTTAGTATCCCATTGCTACCATTTTTCTTCCAAAGATCATTAGGAGGATTCAAGCTTGGAGAAGAAAGTACACATCAGTTGTATTCATCCTGAATACTGGCAGGTCGATGAAGGAGATCCAAACAGGAGGTTCAAAGTATACACAATGATGGTCCGTGATATCTCTTTACCCAGAATGGCTTTCTTCTCACAGTAAGGTTTGTGTTTGCCAGTGAATCAGACTGTAGTGGTTCTTGTGAGCAGCACTCAAACTCTTTGAGGTGAAGAGACACTCGACAGTAACACTGTCTATCTCTATGACCTGTGCTTTGTCAAAAAGCCTTCGTATTAAAATCTCTCTGCGTTCCTCGAACAAACTATTCTGCTTTCGATAGAAAAATGGCACGTTAGACATACTGATATATATGCTTTCTGCATATGTACAATGTCTCAACGTCTAAAGGTGCTTGTAATGCAGTTTTTAACGGTCATGGATGAGTTATGAGCTGATATGCTCTGGTTCAATATATACATATTCTCCATATGCAAATAAATAGATATTAATCGGACACAAAAACAAAGGAAACCAAAAAAAAGCAGTGAGCGTTCTGCTAAAACGAGCAAGAAAACCTGAATATTGTTCGGTAAAAATAACGAAATCCATATTTGGAAATTTTGGTTTCAATTCATCCGATGGCAGCTCAATAGCCAATAAGCCCCTTTTGGAATGAACTTTCAGTCCTGTGAAATGCTGAACTCATCTGTACTTATAATGGTGATATATTAGTGAGGTGAATAGTGTCATTCAGTAGCACCCTCTCCTGGTCCGGAGGAGTTGCTATTTTTCTGGACCTGTTTCTGAACCTGCTCCAGTTCCTTCTTGCGCTGTTTCTCCATCTTTTCTCGGTTTCTTCGAGCTTTTTCCATCAGCACCTTCAGATCCTTCAGCTTTTTCTTAATCAGAGCCCGATCCTGAGAGGACTCTACACCCAGAGCCTGCCAAAAGCACACACGGACACACTTACAGGATGTTCAGATGGGTCCTAAGAAACTATTCTTATCTCTAAAGACAACTTTCTCATTGCAGGGAAAGCAGATGGGACATAAATTATTCTAGCAATTTTAGCACATGGCAGCGGAAGCAGTCATTTGATGGATAAAAACAACAACTAGCCATCCATTACACACATTTAATGTTTAAAAAAATATTTGATTTCATTTTTCTGTATAAAATGGACATCATTACTGAAATAAAAAATATATTTTGACCCAAAAATAAATAAATGAAATGAATAAATGTATTAAAGTTAATCAAACAGTTTGTTGTTGTAAATTTTAATATTAAAAACATAAATTCAGATAATTTTAAACCTAATTAACCTAATTAATTACGGTAATATACAAATAATGTAACAAATGAGCAACAATTAAGCTAATTATGTAAAAGTCATCTGATGATCATTGAAAAATTATATTTTTTGCCATCTTATGTTTATCATATAACTCTAAAAATAGAGTGTTAAAAGACTAAATTATCCCAACAAATCTGTTCCTCACCTTGAGTGCGGTGCTGTCCAGCTTGAGTAGCAGTTCTCCATCCACATTCTTGGCAGTAAAAAGCGAGACATACTGTTCCAGGTTCAGACCCATGAGCCAGCATGACACCTGTTGACATGTCCATTCAGTCACACTGCGGTTCTGCCACTGGTACGGCTTCAAAGGAGGACCGTCGTCTAGAATCTGACACATACACACACACACAAACTTACAGCACATAGTCATCAGCACTAATTAATCATTTATGTAAATGGCTTCTAGAAATTTTACATGTATTTCCAGAAATCAAAGTTAATACATTTTGAAAAAACAAACGTAATCTGAGAAAAGAATATTCAAAAACTAAATATAAGTAAGAAGAGTCATTCTAGGATACAAACAAAGTCTCACCTCATCTTCAATCATATCCACACTCTAATAAACGCAGCGTAAAGGACAAGAAAAACACTCACTGAATCAGAAAAAGCTGATCTTTCCAGGCAGAACAAGTGATGCTTTAAGTATACAGCAGTCAACATTTGAAGAGGATCAAAACCTTTCATCAAAATCGTCCTAAAACCAAAATGCTTTCTCATCTTAGGACAACTTTGATGAGCGAGGTTTGGAACGACACGAGATAAATCTTTTTTTGGATCTTTAAACAGAATTTAGGTAGTAGGTACAATCAATACCTCATCCGAGGAAAGCATTAGTGTTTGCGATCGGCCGGACATCTTAGCGTCTGTCAGGAGTCCACTGATCTCTGTGGAGCTGGTGCTGCTGAGGCTGAGGTCATCAGTGACACCAGGACCCTGGAAGAGAGACAGAGACAGAAATACACCTGTTAAACACACAACTGTTATCTGATTGACACGTTTACCCATGTATCACTTAGATTTGCTTGAATAGTTTCTCCATTACTTGAGAGGTAATCATTTATCCTTTGATTCTGATTGTTTTATTGACTGTGACAAAGAATTATCAGTGTAATTACTGTTGATTGACAGTTAAGCCAATTAAGTCTCTTTAGATTAACAAGACAAAAGGAGACATGCACACCCTGACAAAACGCTTTGTGTACACTGATACTGTCACTCATATGATGATCGTGATAATTTGTCACCGAGTAAATTAATTTGCATTTTTAAGTGAACGCATTAAGGGTAAGTCTTTCAACACGATGCGTAATCAACTAACATGATGCATTTCAGTACAATTCTGGTCAGATGTTCTGAACACAAGGTCTTTAAGAAAGTTTTAAGAATCAAATGGCATTATGTTCACTGGTCTTTTTCTCTGTAAAATTGTGCTGAACAGCTTTCTCAATGTCAAACATTTTTCGAAAAGACACTCTCTCCCTGTAGAGACAATCCACACAGATAAGATGGACATGTTTACCAGTCTGGTTGTCTCCAACACCTCAAAGTCTGTGAGAGGAATTCTGAACTGAATATAAAAATACTCAGAATATGTTGGACTGTTTGCTGGCACAAAACAGATTCATACAAATCTAATTTAATTCTATGACTCAGCATTGGTAGCAGGCCAGTTTTTGTCCTTGAAACTTAATACAAGATTTCATTGTGTATTATATTTGTGCATTATAAGTAGGTAAAAACATTAAAGAGTATGATTAATTTCCCAATTTTCCAAAACTTCACATTAATTCAGCAACAATAAAACAGTAATGCGCTACTAATGTATTTCTACAACTAAAATCAGAGAAACATCTGATTAGCCTTGGATCAGAACAAATATGACTTGATACAATACCACATAATATGAATAGGAGAAGAAGCGTGGCCAGGAAAAAGATTTCTATTCAATGGAAATGCAACACAGCAGAGGGAGGTTATATCACTAAACAGGCAGCAGGCATTTATATTTTAAACAACTGATTGTGATTTATTTAAAACTAGCTATCTAAATATATACAGTACTTATATATATATATATATATATATATATATGTCTATATAAACGTGACTTTTCTCACCTTGCTCTTGCATCTTTCAGGACTGTTCTCTGCTGAAGGCCCTGTGGAGCTAAAGATAGGGGACTGGTTATTCAAGCATACATAATGACTGAATGACTGGTACTCGGCACAGACGCTGACAAGAGCTGAGACAGATCATACTCACTGCATTTATTTTACTGCTTTACAGACTTAAGCTTCAACCTTAATTTAGTTTTTTTTTTCCTATTTTTTTATTTGCATTGTTAATAGTCTATTGTAATTTGTGGTTTGAAACCAGGGACTGTGACGCTGTGATATATGACCGGTCATCCATTTATTCCCAGAGGAAATAAAACCTTAATTTTGCCTTGCATTAGCTGAGCAATTCTCTTTAATCATCGATTAAGCAATTCTTTGAATCACTGAAGATTCATTCGAATGCAGAATGTGTGTGTATGTCTTGCAGTCTGGGACATCTGAGATGTCCAGCCAGTCCTTATTAATTTGGTGTGTAAGATCAAGAAAAATAAAATGAGAAAAAAGTTTGTACATTAAATCCAAGGACCAAATCATACCAAATCCAAGCTGAAAATATTTCTTAGATTTTTTTTTAGTGTGGAAGCACTTATGTACTTTTATTCATCTTGCAGTCCTGGAGACCTCAATTTTACTTTAGAATTTATGGGACTTAGTTTATAATGCATTAGGCTACATGTAACAATGCTATGAAAATGATCTAAAAAATGCTGCTATTTTATTAGTTATGTGGTTCTTTATTTACCTTTTACCAGAAGATCCTTTTGGATCCTGCTCTTTCCCTTTACTCTTCCTCAGAGAAGATCTGAAAATATTACCAGAGGCTTGTTAAAATTCATATCAGTAATATACTTTCATATATATATATATGATATACAGTAGTTTCTTATATTGAACCTACACTATCATTCAAAAGTTTGGGGTCAGTTTTTTTATACAGAATAATATATTGCACAAATATTAAGCAGCACAACTGTTTTCAAGGAGTATATATATATTTTTTAGAATATTATCTGCATATTATCGGCAGCCATGTCACCCTGCAGCCCAAGACTGGTTACCCACTGAAGCTTAGCAGGGTTGAGCTTGGTCAGTACCTGGATGGGAGATGGGAAAACGTCTAAGGTTACGTAGGTAACCCACGTTCCCTGAAGGAGGGAATGGAGACGTTACATATGGGAATTCGCCTGAGAGTCCAATCTCCTTCGAATATTAAGAAAACGCCAATGATATTGGCGTGCACATGATTACATCCAGGTGCATCTCGTCACTACGTGAGTATAAGAGAGCCCTGATGTA
>JAUMHE010000027.1:2029943-2052338 GCA_032359235.1 Enteromius mattozi | reverse complement strand
GATGCACCTGGATGTAATCATGTGCACGCCAATATCATTGGCCTTTTCTTAATACTCGAAGGCGATTGGACTCTCAGACGAGTTACCATATGTAACGTCAGAGAGACTCGACTGAAGGGGAACTAGGTTGCTGCTGGTATATTTGTGTGTGTAAGGCCAGCAGGGGGTGCTCACCCTGTGGCCTGTATGAGTTCTAATGCCCCAGTATAGATGATGAGGATACTATACTGTAAAAAAGCACCGTACTTCGGATGAGACGTTAAACCAAGGCCCTGACTCTCTGTTGTTTTTTAAAAATCCCAGGATGTCTTTTGAAAAGAGTAGATGTGTGACATCGGCATCCTGGCCAAATTTGCCCATTGACCTCTGACCATCATGGCCTCCTAACAATCCTCATATCTACTGATTGGCTTCATCACTCCACCAGTAAGCTGGTGCAGGTGGGAGTTCTGGTGCAATATGGCTGCTGTTGCATCATCCAGGTGGATGCCGCTCACTAGTGGTGGATGAGGAGACAACCCCCTCAATGAAAAACGCTTTAAGTGCCTTGAAAAGCACTATATAAAATGTAAGAAAGTATTATTATTATTATTATAATGATTTATGAAGAATCATGTGAAACTAAAGACTGAAATAATGACTGCTGAATATTTAGCTTCGCCACTATAGGAAATTTATTTCTTAAATATATTAAAATAGAAAACATTCAAAAAAAAATTGTAAACATATTTTACAATGTTACTGTTTTTATTGTATTTTTGATCGAATAAATCCAGTCTTGGTAAGCATATTAAACATTATAAAAATTACATTTGAACAGCAGTTCACATCATAAACAGAAGGTTTGTGTCTTTTACATTCATTCTAACAATTACATAAAGCTATTCTGTACTTACATACATCATCATCACACTGTAAATGTTCTTGGAAATGTAGAACTAGCATCATCTTACCCCAAATCATGTTGTTTTTTGCCTGATTTCTCATCGTGACTTGCTGAAGAGCCTATAGAAAAATCAGCCAGAGACAAATAACAACATTTACTGTATAGAGGCCATATTCATTCCTTCAAGTGTTCCTCTTGTTATGTCATCTTTTCTTTAGGGACTTTTCCTCATTGTGTCTCTCAGGCATTAAGCATAATTCATTAGGTCTGTAATTGAGCCCTAATCAGGTATTAATGGTTTGGTGCATCTACCCTCATTATCAGGTCCCTGCTGAGGCTGTGGGTGCCTGAGCCTGGCCTCTGTGGCACCAGCCACCCTCGAGGATTGAGGCCCAGAGCCCTACAGACGGCAACAGAAAGAAAGAGGTGTTAAACACCCAAAAAGAACAATAAGTGGTTTCCTGTCTGTTTTTGCTGACCCAACAGTACTTCCTTCTGTTTCTCAGCAGAGACATATTATGGCTATTACAGACACTTACAGCAGGGTTAGGATTCTGAGAGAGGAAACACTATAAATAATGTTTTCTAACAAAACATAAAAATATGCTAAATAGGTCAAAACAGGCCTTAGGCAACAACAGTTTGCAACTTGATATCAGCGTACAAGACGACAATACATACAATAACGCATTCTAGATTTTGTGTTCTGTGACCCTATCCCACCCAAGCACCAGTGATGGAAAAGAAAACTAATTCAGAATAAAGAAAATAAAGTTACAGCTGTCACCATTCCTACAACATAAAAGCATGTACGGTTAATGGAGTATTTTGTAACTATAGAAAGCTGACATATTCTACATATGCTCATGAATTAAGCATGAGATTAGAACTCACTTTCACTCTTTATCAGTGCATCAGTCTTAAATGTCCTCTGACTGAATGAGAGGTGTTTGGTGTGTGTGAAAGTGAGTCTCACCCTCTCGTTTCTCTCAGGGTGAGTTACACAGGTTCCTGTCAGCTCATCCAGTTCTAGTACACAAAACAGATCCATACAATTACATAATGTAATATACACAGATGGCAAAACAGCATTTATAGCATATATAAAAATATTAACATATTTTTCTTAAATATATACTAGCATGTGTGTGTATTTATGTACAAATAATAAATATACCCAGTACACACACATATATTATATAAACTAAAACTTATATTTTGGATGCAATTAATTGTGATTAATCATTTGTATCATATACACATATATGATACAATATATATATAATAAATGCAGCCTTATTAGCATAAGAGACTTTAAAAACATTAGAAACTTTGCCGACCCTAAACAACGTTCTACACTAAACACAGCATGTAAACACAGTGCAGTGTAGGAAAAGTATGAATTTTTCTAATAAGTCTCTTGCAAACCTGGAGCCCAAACAATGAAAAACTCTTACATAATGCCTTTAACATAAGAAAATACGCCTTCTGGCCCAGTCAGAGCTCTGATCTCAACTCGACTAGGACCTCAAGAGAGTGCTGCAAACCAGATATCCCATTAACTAGCTATGCTGAAAGAGGAATGGGGAAAAATTCCTCCCGACCATAGTGCGGTCCTGATCTGCAATTATGGGAATCATTTGGTGGAGGTTTAGGGTGGGACAACAACCACTTTTTCCAACATTCTTTTATCATCTCTATTGTGAATATTGGACATAGTGTGTTCAATACATTCAATCAAATCATTGTTTGTGTGTCTAATCATATCATTTTATGACTAAATTCACATGCTTTACACATTTTCATGCAAATATAGTTCTCACTGCTCATTTAACTAGGATAAGAGGAAATAATACAGAAAAAAATGACAGTAATCCACTATCAAGTATCAGGTACTTTGATTGATGAAAACAAATAATCCTACAACAGACTTCTGGCTAGTTTGCTTATATGATATAATGTTCCGTAGTGCCATATGCTATTTACGGATATTTGAAATGAAATGGGCTCTTGTTGAAAACAGGGCTGAAAGGTTTCCTGCAGAAGAGGCTTTCAGTGAACTGAGGCCGTCCCTGCAGCAGCACTTCCTCATAATCTGCCTCATTCAGTCACAATGCATCCAATCAGCTTTCCAGCGCTGTCTACTCTTATCACAGTGATCATAGCGGATTCAGAATAGGCAGATTTGAAGGGCCAGTGTACCCATTACTATTGAGTGTGTGAGGTGTGAAGCATCAAGCGCCTGAGAAGAATGATGCTGCTTTAATTTCATTAACAAACCTCAGTTGTGTTGAGCTGCAAGATCAGAGTTCAAAATGAGAGAGGGTGGAGGGGCACTGGTGCCAATGATATTCAAATGATTATCATTATATATATATTTATATATTAGTATTTAAAATATTGTATTATGCATGATGATAATAATTAGAATATATAATTATATTATCATTATAATGCAAAATACAATAATTTTTAAATAACAAAATAAAAAACGTATATAATAAAATGCATAATAATAATGAAAAATTAGCACAATATTATTATAATTTCAGATGGAGTTTGTTACACTACATGTAAATTTCCCCTAAATATTTTATGTTAACAATTCCTATTCAGTTCCCTCTTTAACGGCTTGTTATGTTTATTTCAATGAGGATAAAAAATAAATTAAAGCAATATTTATCATATCATCACTGAACACTGTGGCTTTAACTAAAAGCCATTAAATGATGGGTGTGTTTCATGCAGTGGATTTGACAGATTTCCCCTCTGTAGTAGCTAAAACCATTGTCCTTTCCTCCTATCTAACCGAGACTGATAAGGAAATTTGTCCTGTGTATTAATTGTTCCCTGTCACATTATGATGATGCCCATCTGGTACCTGCATGGTGCTTCACCTTCCACTATATCACTATTAATAGTTTGGGTACAAAAAAGTGACCTGCTGTATAAATTGTGTCCTGGTGCGTGAGAGTGTGAGGTCTGGTTTGAGGACACTTATTAAGCCAGTGGATGAGAGTGTTGAGGTGTGTGTATGTGTGTTTTTGTGACACACCTCCTGGAGCAACACTTCTCCTTGGACACTGTAAGGCTGTCAGTCTCTCAGTCAGCTGGGCTCGACTCTCAGCGCTGTTGTTGTTATTGTTTACCTGGATGCCATTCTGCTTCATCAGCTGCATCAGCTCTGACTCCAGTGTAGCAATCTATACAAAACCACATGTGCTATAGGTTTTATACAATGCAGATATAGATTATAAAGTATAAAAGTCCCAAAGTACAGTAAAAACAGTAATATTGCTATATATTCTTACAATTTAAAATTTTATATTTTCAAATATATTTTATGTTTTTTATTCCTGTGGTGGAAAAAGCTGAATTTTTAGCAACTATTATGCTAGTCTTCAGAGTCACATGATCCTTCAGAAATTGTTCTAATAAGCTGATTTGCTGCTCAAGAAATATTTCTTCATTTATCATTGCTAAAAAAAGTTCAGTTGCAAAATATGTTTGTAGAAATTAATATTTTTTTGAGATTCATTAATTAAAGAACAGCATTTATTTGAAAAAGAATGCTTTTATATATTAGTAATATTATATTATTACTCTCACATTTGATCTTAATGTGTCCTTACTAAAAATAGGATTAATTTCCTTAAAAAATAAAAAAAAAATATTTAATAAAGTGATTTTCCCCCACTTTCACTTTTTTTATGTCAATTAAAGGTTAGACTTTGTAAAAAAAAAAATTGAATAAAAGATCAAATGGATAAACAATGCAGACTTATTTTCATAGCCTTCTTTGATCATATTTTAAAAGGGTATGAATCATTTTGAGCACAACTGTATACAGTATATATGTATATGTACGTATGTATTTATGTATATACTGTGTATATATATATATATTTCAGTAATTAATTAATAAAAGTGTTACAGGGTAGTATATACTCCTTATATTTCTAGCAAAACATAAGAATCTTGCTCAGTTGCGATATACCTTTTTTCGATCCAGCCTCCAAACTTGGATGATTTCACAGTACAAGACAGTTGCCATGAAATGCAGTGGAATTCACTGACGTGTGTGTGTGTGTGTGCAGATAATTACCCTCACTTGAAGACTCTGGATTTCTGCCAAATGAGCTTTTTCCGCCTCCTCCAGCCTCTTCTTTTCTGCATCCTCCCTCTGAGCAAACTCCATCTCTCTGTAAGCAAGCAAAGACAGAGATTTGGCAAAAGGACAATAATGTTTATGCTCATATTTGGTTGAGACGGGTTTGGGCTTCGAGAGCAGAGCACCTCATTATCAAGCAAATAACAAAAAACAAATCCATCAAACTACTGTCAACTGAGAGACTTCTCGTACAATGGAGTGCCATGACTGCTTACTCAAGCTTGTCGGCATGGATAGACAGCGACTCTGCAGTTAACTATGGCAATAATGCCTGAAGGGAAACCACAATTAAAGGCAGTCAGCCTCCAGAGGAGAGGAGCTGGGATTGAAATGACCACAGAGATCAGCTCACACACGCTTTTAGGCTTGAGGAATGAACGCTGAGATTCTCACACCCCTCAGCCACACAGACATCATGAAGATTCAGTTCACAGTTATATAATTGCAACATATCTTTACATTTTGTAACTTACGTTGCATATAAGTACAAAATCTACTGTTGAAAAGGCTAGTCATATATGTGCTTTGAATCTTCTAGCTTCACCATGCTAATTGACCAGCTACGCTAGCCTGGTCAAGCATGACAGCTGTTTTACAGTAAAACAGACTTGTATGTATGATTTTTGTATGATTTTTTGTCACCAGGGCTCTGTGCCAAAACCTAGAGAGCCGCCTACGTACAGGATCACAAACACATTCTTGACAAAGAGTTTTGTTAACAGAATTTTGTTCAAATTTAACATGCATGTATCATTTGCAGAGAAGCCAATCTCATAATGCACTGCAATATGCTCAAAGTCCATTCTAGATTGTGGACAAAGTGACATCAATGTTATAAAATAGTTGTTTACACTGTTAAAAAGTTGGATTCTGGACAGTTGGACACTTTCAAAAAACAATTTGGACATATGACCGAGTATTTACGTGCCAAAAATTTTACTTCTGGGTTTGTACAGGTTTCAGAGATTTTTTTTTGATCGTTGGTCTTCATGACGTAGACAACAATGGAACTCCTTATACCGGCATTTCTCCATTTCTGCCCACACAGGCATGGACCAGAGAAAGCTAGATCACGCTTATCAACGCGCTTCACTCAGCTGCACTGCACATTACTCGCACGGGAAATGGGCCTATGTTTCCAAAGAAGTTTTTGGTTGTAAACGAAAGAAAACTTTTTTAAGCTTTACAAAAGAACCCAGCGTTACGTGAATAGTGGATGCCCTTTGTTTTTCTGTAACAGCAACGGAGTTTCACAAGTGTGTTTGTTGACGAACGTTTTATGAACAAGGCCCAGTTCGATACTATATTTGCACATTGTTTGATACTGAAAGATGGAGCTGTCCCAGCTATAAAAGTTCCCGTTGGCAAAGCACAAAGCACAACCCCGAGAGAATCGTAAAGCTGTATCTTCCTTTTATAAATATGATAAAACTAAACACTTTTTGGAGATATGAAGGATGCAGTACTACTCTATAGGTACTCAAGATTAACATGAGATTGGGTGAAACTGTGTGTGTTATGCCCCCTTTAAAACATAGTATAGTGCTGTTAGCTTAGGCCCCATTTACACGAGTGTGTTTTCGTTTTAAAAACAGCATTTAAAATTAAAACGATCCTCATCTACACTGGTGTTTTCACTTTATTTCAGAAACGAACTTCGTCTAAACTACTTAACTAACAACACATGTCACATGACCATTCAAGCAGGTACAATCATAGATATGTACAGGTTGTCAGACTGAAACAAGGTCTGCAGTGTTTCCGAAAGTCACTTTTTTCGATGGCCAAACACACTGGAGTAGTGTAAATGACAAATGTAACTGTAGCAAAAGTTATGCATTTTAAATTCGTTGTATTTTAAACTTTTAAAGAGTATATACCTATAAGAATTTCCTATGTGGGTTGCCTATAAGGTTCCCTATGTAGGCAGCAGACGGAAAGGCAACGAACAGATGAAGAACACCGCTACTTCAAAGACTCAGAAGCTCTTTTACTGCCATTCATGGTAATGAGCTCATTTGTGGTCTTTTGTGAAGAACAGCAACCATATAATCAAGATCCTTCTTTTCAGCACTTTGCTGGCATTATAATTACCTGAAATGTAATTAGTATTCTCTATGAATTCTGTTACGTTTAAAGGACATAGTTAAAGTACGCTTCGATCATCTCAGAATCTGTACCTCTGCTGGAAGTCCTTAATGAGCTTTTTGGCCTTGTTGTACTTCTTTTCCAGAGCCTGATACTGACTTTGGGCTTCCTTCAGATGCTCGTTGACTGTATGGCACAGCGTCTGAGCCTCGATCCAATAGCTCTCTAGTTTTAGCATCCTCTCTTTATTGTCCTCAATGCTTTGCTTGAGCTGCGTCTTCTCTCTCTCCCACCGTGCCTTTTCTTTTTCCACTGCAGCCAGCTAAATAGAGAAACCAGGATGGAGACACAGGGAGGAAACGAAGGTAAAAATCCCACAAAGTCAATAGAGCATAACTATTTAAATGGACATTAAAGACAACATGGAAATAAAACCAACCTAACAGAAATGTTCCTGTGCATACTACTTTACATACGATACACTGAATGACTGAATGAAAAATACATGTCAACATGTCTTTATATGAGCTGGAGGAATATAAATAGATTTGTTCACACCACAAACAAAGTCAAATCCAGCCGTGACTGTCTACACTGTAATTTTACAAGTGATGAAATCTAATGTTTGTTCAGGCAGTGTAGTCAATATCCGGCACATCTACACGGGTTGCTATAATAATGATGTAAACGTCAGCACTATGCTAAATGATTTTCTCTGACAACAAGAGTAGGTGTCAGTGTAGAAAGCTATAATTTGTGATTCTGCTCATGTCTAACATGACATTTGCTACTGAATTCACAAGGTGCTTAAGAGAAGGTGCTTTAAGCATTCATGCATATACAGTTCAAAACCGCTGACTCATTCATTCATTCACTATTCACTACATACTGAATGCCACTAGCTCTGAGGAAAGTGTGAGTATAAAAAAGTATATTTGGAGATCAAGATGCTTGGTTAGCTGTTTTTGCTGTTCAGACAAAACAAATACAAAACATATTTGAGTCGGCTGTAATTAAAGCATCAGATAAGAACTAAAATTGAAAGTAAAGAAAGCTAAGATAAAACGTAAATATTCAACAAAAACTAAAACTTAAATTAGACTCCAAACCTTAGCATTCTAACTGAAAATAAGTACTACTCAAGCAAAAACAATAATTAAAGCTAAGTAGAAATATTGTAAAAATATAAATATGAAAAATATAAAACGAAAACAAAATATTACAAATATTTTAACAGCGTGTAATGCAAAATAATACTAAAATAATATTGATGGTTTTGCTGCCTGCTGAGGTCATATGGGTGCACTTTTCTCTTGTTTATTTTATTAATGATAAGAAACCAATAAAAATATTATAGGGTTAAGTATAAAAGAAGCTTGCAATAAAACCAGTTGTTCTTTTTGATTAACAAACTGCATATTCCAGTTAGGGAAAAACATCCAATTTGTAGCTTTCTGTGAAGGGAAAAATATTATCAGATACAGTAGCCTCTTACCTTGTTCTTGAGTTTCTGGATCTCAGCTTCAGTGACAGTGTGTTTAATCTGCAGCTGTAGACACAAAGGGATAAGTGGATGATCAAGGACTCCTCTCAAAGGAAACTGACCAGAGAGGCTCTCTCTGCGTGACAACGCTCTCTCTCTCTGCTAATCCAGACTCAAGAGAAAGAAGAGCAGAGAGCCAGCAGGAAATAGACTGAGACAACTGAGGAATGAGTAAGTTCTGGGATACAATATTTACACCATTTCTTCTAAAAGAATATGGATTCTTATAAGCAGTAATTGAATGAAGATAAAATAATTTATTACAATTTACAGTTTATTACAATTTAAATGAGCATTGTAATACAGTTTTTCCTCAAATTTGTTAATATTTGGCAGCATTTTTAGCAGCCATTACTTAGAGAAGATTTCAATATGTTGACTTCTTTCTCAAGAAACATTATTATCAATGTTGAAAAACGGTTACTTAATATTTTGTGAAAACATGATTCCTTGATGATTAGAAAATCTAAAAGATAAACTATTATTTAACATTAAGCTCTTAATTCTTTCATTGATCCATTTTTTTTAAATGCAAAAAAAGGTTTACCTCTCGAAACTTCTGATAAAGTTTAGTGGCATCCAGTTCTGATGGCGAGATGATGTCCTCATTTTCAGGTAAATCGAAAACCTCAATGGCCACATCTCTGTCTGTTCCCGTCTGGCCCGCCTCCTCCTCCTCATCCGTGGCATACTCTCCTGTCTGGACACAGACACATGGGAATAAACATCCGCATTGCATTTACTGGAGCAATCAATGTAAAGGGTTTCTATCTTTAATAGGCCAAACTACATTGCATGTCTAGGATGCTGTTTTTTTAAGAACTATACAGATACTAGACAATTTCATATCCTAAAAAACAGATTTGTAGCTTTATATTAACTAGTATGCGCAGCCAATACCTCGATTTGCACAGCTCACTAACAAGTACTATTACATTTTAAATGATTAAACTTGGAAAACCACAGAAAATTAAAAATGAATAAATAAAACAATCCTATATCCCAAACAAAATCAAAGAACCACAAGTCTATTGACTTGAGCAAGTAAACGATGACCTACAGTAACAACCCACAGACCGGCCTAGCAATCATATAGCAATGCTCCAGCAAACACTCTTAACATCTGAGGGACTGTGTAGTAATACGCGCATAAAATTGAAAAATTGGGTTTGTTTCTTAATGTGGTATTTATATATGAAATACAATACTGGTTTGGTCTCTTATGCTTACTAAGCCTGCATTTATTTGATGAAAAATAAAGTAAAAGAAGTAATATTGTGAAAAATTATAAAAATGTAAAATACAAGTTTTATATTTTAATATATTGTAAAATATAATTTATGTGATAGCAAAGCTTTTGTGGAAACCATGATACTTTTTGTTTTTTTTTAATCTTTGAATAGAAAGTTCAAAAGAACAACATCTATTTGAAATAAAATTGATCTGTTTTTGCAAATACACCCCAAAAAAAGAAAAAGATAAAAAATAAAAATTATATATATATATATATATATATATTATATATTATTATATGTGTGTGTTTGCGTGAGTGACCCTGGACCGCAGTCTTAAGTGACTGGGGTATATTTGTAGTAATAGCCAAAAATATACACATACATATATATATATATTAGCATACTGAGGCTGAACTTTGAAGGGTTTTAGCCTGTTATCTTTTCAAAATAAAAGCGATTCATGCAGCATCTATTTCTACTGCTTGTGTGTGGATCTGCCAGAGTTATTTTAGGTGGATGGATGTGCAGACACACACAGACAGGTTGGTTCTGCTTGGCTGGGGCTTGTATCTGGTTGCAGGGCAGGGCTGTTCCCTGTGAGGCTTTTTTTCCAGATCAAATTATTCTGCCTGGCGGGAGGCCATATATAACCCTGTCCTACTGTACTGCTTTAACCTGAGTGATCTCAAATTTGTCTCATTTGTGTCTTCTCATCTCTCTTTTAATCCACGTGTTAAGAGGACACAGAGCGTAGCACACAAGACTCCATATAATCAGCATGATATTACCTCTCTGATACTCTCAAGGGGCAAATTAGCTCATTTTGGAGTGTCACATTCAATTAGTATATGTGTCACCATCCTTTTAACATGCTGGTGGTTTCCGTACCACACGTTTGAGGAAACTAATTGCAAGAAGGTCATATACGTACAGAAGCACAGAGAGAACTTAAGCTACACTAGAAAATTTATGAATGTCACAGTATTAGGTAACAAAATAAGTGCTATTTACTATATTTCTTATTATAGTAAAATTCAATACTATTTTGTCCAAATAAATTAAAAACAAAAAACTAAAAATTGCAATTAATTGTTCCAATGCAACATGTGAATTTGGGAACATTATAATGTACAGAAAATATCCTCTTCTAGGGATACATTTAAAAGTTATGTGCTTTTAAAGATAAACTTTATGTGAACAGTAAATGTAAAGTAACCAAAATGTAAAAAATATTTGAATCTCAATACAATATTATCCAATGAGAATATGGATTATTTTTTAATTTTCAAAAACTACATTTACCAGAGTTTTCAATTATGTGATCGGTAGAACAGACAACTAATGTAAAAATTGAAAAAAATAGCAATATTGCTAGATGGACAGATAGATAGATAGATAATTATATTATATTTAAATGGATTTTTAACAGTTATATACAGGATAAGATTGTGTGTGTTTGTGGTTACAAGTAATTGCAAAGATGGCTGATAAAATTAGGTTACACAACAGTCTATCAATATTTAGTTTTATATTACATAATGCTGTGAAATTCATATATTTATAAATGCAGCTACTGTATGTCCATTCCATCACCACTAACCTTTCCGAACCTTTCTTGGATGTCCTTATAACCAGCATATCTTGCAGGACCTGCTGTTTTAAGGCCATTTACTGCTGGCAGGCAGCTTGTGAATGGTTTTGGCAGCTGCTAATCCACAGCACTGCAGGATTTCAGGCAGTTTCACACCATTCTGCCTCAGTGAACAAACCAGTCCTACACCTTCATTTTTCGAAGCCTCTCTTGCATGACACTGATATGACACATTTAAGCAGACATTCACATGTGCTGACGCTCAAGCACACACACACGCACACAAACACCCATCCACCCACACGCAAACATGCTAATCTTTTAGCAAGGACTGCTACATTCATTACAATTCCTTACGGGCAGCCTGTCTGCTGGGAGAAGCCGCCTGTGCCAGAATTATAAAACAGTGCTGATCGCACAGCCATTTTAAGAGCACAGTCTGCATCCGAGTCAGCCGCTGCACAATATCCAGACGTTACCGCAGAGGAGGAACAAATAAAACCATGCGGGTGCATTAGAATGACATCAGCTAAATGCATAACCTGAGATTTTGATGCAATTTTGAACACTACACATGCACCCAGTCGAAATGCTAATTTAGATTCTCACTGACAAATAATGAGAGGCATTAAAAATTCACTCTTGCATTAGTATGTGTGAGTCTTGCATCATTCTGCTGCATGAGAGACTATAATGCTAAATTGTCCGTGTCCTCCAAATCACAAGGTAGAAATTGCCTTGTCTACTGATGTAATTATCTCTGAATTGTAGTGGGCAATTAATTCAACGCTTTCTTCAGTCAGTCATCAGAGCTTTCATATAGGATCCCACCGCTGTGACAGGCCTGCATGCATTATGGTAATGCACTGCTCTGAATCCTTTGAAAACAGATCGCAGCACAGTCACAGACGTGACAACAGACTTGTGGCCCTCTTGTTTGGAAAGCCAGACTGCCCCCCGATCCACTAATGAGAACTGAGCAATAACTGTTCTGTGACTAGTAATATAACAAAACCCTTCAACTCTCCACAGAACATAAAGCTGCCACTGTGGGTGTTTTTCCATCAAAATCTCTCAACAACCTTAGCACACCTATAACAGTGCTGAAATCTCATTTGTAACACAGGAGAAATAGCATGCCAACTTTACATTATTATGTAGTAAGACTTTTTTTAAGACTTTTTTTTTATTATGTACTAAGATTTATCAAGTGGGATATAATCAGTTTTACACTTTAAAATTTTATTTTTGTTGAACTAAAGTCAAAAGAAAATTGTTAAATGATAAAATAATTGTATTTTATAAAATGTATTATTATAAAAAATATACATTTTTAATCAAAGAACATAAGATGAACATTTAATAATGGTCAAAATAAAAATAAAAATAAATTTGAGTAAACATGGATAAAAACAATAAATAATCAAAATGATATATATATATATATATATATATATATATATATATATAAAAACACAAAAACACACAATATAAATATACAGCAAAGAATTACATATATTAATGTTACAAATGATTAGTCCTACTTCACTTTAGATTTAGATTTTGAGATTTATTTATTATTCATATTTTATATTTAATTCATTATATTTTTATATTTAATTTAATCTTTAACCAGGAAGACTTAAACAGATGGAGCAAGTGTTTTTTTTTGGCACCAGAGGAACTATCTTTCCAGCTGCAAATTTAGAAAAATAAGATCAAATGTACAGTAGGACACTGTGAGAAGAAATTATACAACAGATGTGTTAATAAAGCAGAACTACGCAAGCCTACAGTTCATAGTATTAGTTTGTTCACACTTTATTTTAAAGGTCCAAACCATTAACTATGAATTTTGCCTTAGTAAACTCCTAATTTGCTTCTTATTAATAGTTAGTAAGGTTGTTGTTAATTTTAGGTATTGGGAAGGATTAGGGTCTTTCAGCATACGTGCTTTAATAAACAGCCAATATATTAATAGTAGGAAGGATAATTACTACTTAATTAGAATTGGTCCTTATACTAAAGTGTTACCATTATTTCTTTAATATGACAGAACAGGTTACAGCTAGATTTTCTATAGATTTTGACTAACAGAACTGCTTCATCCAGCTGCACTTTAATGTGACAAATTGTAACAGGCTGAGGCTTGTAGCATGGACAAATCATGGATAATAGATTTGAACCTGCTCCAACTGGCTTGTGACGGTTGATTAACCCGCTCAGACAGTCTCTGACATGCTCAGACAAGCTCTGACGTGAGACCTGTTCTGTGCTCACCTCGTCATCATCAGCATCATACTGGGCGTATTGTTGCTCCATCATCTCTCTCTGACGTCTCTCCTGCTCCAGAGTCTGACTGATGAGTTGAGCCACCTCGCTCTGCTGTCCCGGACGCTCCCGGCCAATCACAAACCTGCAAATACAAACCAAATAACAATGAGAAGTGAGGAGGAGGGGTGGGTTTGTGAACAAATGCAATTTGGCAGAGGCTATAAAAGATTATGGCTATTGATTTTCAAATAAAGACAAAGAACAGAATAGATTTTACATAAATGAGATGGGTATAAAAATGTGAAAAAGGTGAAATTGCATGCCATTCTGTAAAATAGAGAAAGGTGTAAAACCTTTCTTTTCTGTTTCAATGAAGTGAAACATGTCAAGCTCTTTTCTTGCAGTGTCTGGCTTCAACGAACGTTTTTGTTCTCACTTCATTGATGGATTGCATCTTTTATAATATACCCTATAAATCAATGACCGTGACAGAAGGTAATTCTTGCGAGGTTCAGTGTGATAAATGACTGTGATAAAGTGAACATAACTGTTTAAAAATGTTAACAATTCTACTTGAGAAAATCAGGGAAAAAATTACTACTGAAATACTGAAAACCTAAAAATGAAAGTTTATCACAAAAGGTAAAGTTTGTAATTTCTGCACCATTAGTGGCACCAAAGATAATTGCAATTTGTTAAATATCAGTAATCTCTGAATGTGAATGACCTGCCTTACAATACTGAGTAATTTTAAATTCAAATAATTTAATAAACAAATGAATAAATAAATAATCAATCATTTCAAATTCAAAATTTTAATATGCAAACAGCACATTAAAATGTTAAAGCTACTTCACCTGTAAAAAAAATAAATAAATAAATACAAATTCTATTTCACAACATTTTTAAGAAATCTTAAGAACTCTGCTATTCTTAAGAGCCAATCAAGGGACACAATTTATCTGTGAACCTGATATTTAAGCACTAATGACTGACTAAGTGAACAGATTTACTCCTTAAGACATCATATAGTATACGTGCATATAGTTGTCTATGCAAATGAAATTAGTGGAAGTTGTGAACACTTTTTATTATAGATGGATGCACTTTTTCTGGGATTCAAAATCTCTGCCCCCAGTCACTGATTATAAACCTCGGAAGAGCCAGGACATTTTTAATATAACTCTGATTATACACTATATATACACCTAGGATGGCTTGTGGGTGAGTAAATCATGGGGTAATTTTTATTTATGGGTGAACTTTCCCTTTAAGTTGTCTGACACAATAGTTTGGAATTTTAACATATGCCATTTATCAGTTGTAAGCCATAACATGAAAGGAATGGAAATGTCTAATACTTAGGGAAAAAAAAAGACAATTCCCTCCAATAATATTCAGCGCATGCTCTGCCCTGCACAATCCATGTTTTGCAGAACCAGCAGGGAAGCACTCAGCATGGAGTCCTAATCACCCTGTATTAGACACAAATAAGGGCCCAAATTTGATCTACATCTGAAGCAACAACTGGGCCAATACCGTGTTATGCCAAGCATCTCTGCTGCTTCTGCAGCGCTGATGACCTGGAAACAGTCCTCTCTTCCATCTCCACACCACACGAAGAGATCCCAACTGCTCCAGGACAGAGCTTTCTTATTGGCAAAATCCACCAGTATTGTTCACATAGATCTGGAGTGACAGGATGCATTTTAGGATATACGCATCACCTCATCCTGTGAGGAGGCGTTTCTGCAAACTTGCTATAAAACACACTGACACCAAATCATCGCAGCAGTGAATCGCTCTTAATAGAGTGTCAATCTTTATATTTATTTGTGGTCATTGGTGCAGGTAGAGTTTAATTCCTACAGTAGGTTAAATATAGCACAAGTTCCAAATCTCGGCCACACTGCCTCATTTGTGCGAACAAAGAGAAATAGGGAAGGAGGAGGGAATAAATCAAAACCAGGATAGACAGCTGAAAAACAAAAATATAGGGAATAGTATGTTTCCTGAGACATTCATCGTACTAAATAAATTAGAGGTTTTCCAGTTAAAATAAAATATAAATATATAAACTAAATAAAATTATGTATTACATTATATTATATTGTATTATAGTATTATGGATCATAAAATACATTACATTATTATTGATTATAAAATGTATTAATTATGTTATTTATTACATACATACATATATTACAATAATTACATTTTAAAGTATTTAAACATAAAATTTAAGATATTGTTTTTATTATTTTTTTGTTGTTTTTTTTACAGGAAAATAAGACAAAAGTACTGATCAAGAAAGCTATTTTATGTCAGTATCAGCTTGGCTATATGAAATCCTATTACTCAAGAAGGCTCTGTCCTTCACAAGAATGTCCTATTTCACCCAAAAATAAATAATTTCTAAATATAATTCATAGGTTTGGAACAACAGAATTTTCATTTCAGGGTGAGCTGTATATATTATGAAATGACATAAAGCCTTTAAAATAAACATACATTTGAAAGTTAAAGGTAAATAATTTATATTATATTATATATATATATATATATTTATATTTACAGAGGATGTATAATACACTCCTGACAGCAGCTGTTTAAAAACAATACGCTCCATCATGCTGTGCAGCTCTATTGTTAATGAAGAGTCTTGTTTTCTCACAGTGTGAAGTACTCCTGCCAGCTGAGATGCTTTTCAAAGACATGTTGTCGTGTCTAAAGGGAGTTTAGATGCACTAATAAGAAGTCTGTTTTTCTCAGAAGAACGCTGAGTGGGAGGGAATGATGATGGCATGTCATGCTATTTCATATGCTAATAATAACACTGGTCACTCAAACAGCTTGTGAGGATGAGGGGATGTGAGGAGCTTGTGGCCAGCATTCAGGGGCAGTGAGATATAATAAACCAGCAAAAATGGTTGTAGACATCTAGCATCTTACCTAACCACTCCCTGTGTGTTTCTCAGGACTGAAGCTGCGAAGCTCTGGGTTACTCCCACCAGACTGGTGCCGTCAACCTCCACGATTTGATCATTCACTTTAATTCTGTAGAAAATGAAGGTGGACATGCTGTAATGCTTGATACAGTGACAGTATTAGGACATTGTGCAAACTGGTTTGTTTAATACTGTCCGTATGAATACTAAACAGCGATTTCTCTATCATTCTGAGATGACTTTTTTAATAAAAGCTTAATTATGTTCTGCCTGAGGCCTTCTCATCACTCTGCTATGATTAATTGTTTCAGTGCATCAAATATGCTGATGTATGAAGGACACAGTACATCCTGGGACAGGGTTTTCCAGAGTTTGTGAACCCCTAGAGTTTGACACAGAACTCAAAAGAAATTGCGCTACGATAATAAGATAGAAGTATAGACACAAATGAAAGTTTGTAAAGACATATTAAAGATGTGTGAAGATTTATTTCTGCAGAATTACAACAGATATGACTTGTTTTCTGCCTTTTCAATGAAAAGTCTTAATTAATAATTGAATGTAATAAAAATAATACAATATTATGTATAAAAATATTCTTAATACTACAATTTTCCATAATAAACAACAACATTGGCATTGTTTATAATTCAATTTAATTAATTTTAAATTAATAAATTAAAAAGTATTTTTTACAGATATATTCTTTATACTACCACCGCATGAATTAACATAGTACATATATAACTAAAATTGATTAATTTTATTTGGTGTTAATAATTAAATTAAATTAGTGCTGTCAAATGCTTAATTGAGAAAGTTTAATTTTGTGTATATTTATTAGATTTATTTACATGTATATATTTATATAATTTGTATTATATATAAACAAATAAACATAACATATTTTTCTTAAATATATACATGCATGTGGGTGCATTTATGCACACATAATAAATACACACAGTACATTATATTATGCGATTAATTTTTCAACAGCACCAACTAAAATGAAATTAAATTAAATGACTGATTTCTACAAAAAGCTTTCTACTAATACATCCTTTTTACTACATGAATAAATATAAATATCATGATCATGTGAATAGTACTTAAAATTGTAGTGAATAATTTAGGTCATATGACTTAAAAGGACAAAAAAAGGTTGAGAACAATATTTTTATGTTTTCAGTTGGTCTTGGGTGGTCACATTCTTTCATTTCAGCGGCTAAAGAGTAATAATGCTCACAAGACAGAAGGAATTACAATCATATAGGATTACAAGGACGAGTAAGCTCCTTAACAACATGTGATAATATATTTTCAGAATGCTACAGTGTTTGCATGAAGAGCTCCAACTGTGTTATATCTGTAATGAGCTTTGTGAGTTTGACCAAATTGCCTTGACCCTTGATTCCAAGTCTGGATATCGAGCCCCTGGCAAATCCCGTCTGTTATGCAGGCAAAGCAGACGGAGGGATGCTTGCAAGACTGAATCCTAATGTGCACCTAAAGAGTGTGGCATAAGCACAGCTTGACCTTCACAAGAATTTTTCAATGTCGCCAGTATAATAACACTAAATCAAAAAATTATAGCGTTCCAACATGCAAAAAATAAGGACTCCAGTGCAAAGATTTTAAAGTCACTGTTGAATCCTACATTGTTACACTTCGCTCAGAAACAGCCTGAGTTAATGGTGGAGGAAATTGCATTCTGGCTATTGAATAGTCCTTTTAAAACCTGTTTGCAAAGCTTGCAGTTGCTTGGTAATCTTGAAACAAGTCAAAATTTCTCAAGCAGGGTTTGATGCCTCTCAGTAAAAAGAAATCTTAAACTTGGAAATAAACAGTAACATTTAGGACTTCCAGATCTTTAATCATTAAAGAAACATTATCATTGTTAAATGAATAAAAAATACAGTACTTAAGGTCACTAATTAACATTGAGGTAGATTTCGTGACACTGATCTTAGATTCCTTATTCAGATGATCAGATGTTTTTCAGTTGCAGCTTAAGATGCTAATTTCAAATAATGCCGGAAAACATGATCGACAGGTCTTACATAAACGTGTAGGGTCTTGTCAAATCTGTTTATTGCTGCTGACATTAAAACTGAAGGAGGACAAACCAAGACAGAATGATTTCTGAAAAGGTCTGAAAGTGACACTGAAGACTGGAGAAATGATGCTTTGTATCACAGGAATAAATTACATTTCAAAATATATTCACACAGAAAACAGTTATTTTAAATTGAAATAATATTTCACAATATTACAGTTTTTTCTGGATTTTTAATCTAATAAATGCAGCCTTGATGAGCAGAAGAAACATCTTGAAAAACCATTAAATATCTTACTGACCCCAAATTTTTGAACAGTAGTGTATATATGACCTTCACTATGTGCGGTTTAGTTTACCTTCCATCTCTCTCTGCTGCTCCACCCTCTATGACAGTCTTAACGAAGATGCCCAGCTTCTCCAGGCCTGCGTCAGCACCCACCCCCATTCCTATAATACTGATGCCCAGGCCGTCCTCATCTGACATACAAAAAAAATCAATGAAAGGAAAAATTAGTTCTGAGCAAATGGAAAGAATGATAATCCAATAAATCATTGAATGTTTGATGGATGGATGCATGTTTACTATTACTGATCAATATTCAAGGCTTACCATTGATTTACTCACAGTGTTCAAAATATGCAGATACATGCAGAACATTGCCTTGAAAACATATTTTATGTGTATCTATTTATTTTAAAGAAAGCTTACAGAGAAGACAGGGGCTAGTTGTCACAGAGGCTATACTTTATGCTTTTTTTAACTCAGTTCGGAGTAAAAACTAAAAAAGTAAAAAGTGTGACAACTAGACATAGTGTTACTTTAAAAACCTCAAGAGAAATCTCTTTGGTGACACTGCCATCCTGCTATTCACCTTTTTCCAGTTCCACAGGGAGAAGTTCCAGCTTCTCCACCCGTTTCTCCAGCTCATACTCAGCTGAGGATGCCACTGGGTCCACCTCTTCATTCCTCCGGTCGTAATCTTCATTGCAGTAGGTTTTGAACACCTGGTAGCCAAAAGAAGTCAAGGCCAGTGTCACAATACTGAGGTCACATGACAAAAACACCTTTTTTCACATTTACAATAGATGCGGTGTGTGAACCACACAATGCTAGAGAACACGTTTCTTCAAAAACACAGAAAAAATATTAGTCCAAGCACTGAGCTCAAACACATATGAACCCACTGATCACATTCTCTCTCTCTCTCTCTCTCTCTCTGTGTGTGTGTGAAGTGAGGCAATGCCTCTGGTTGCATCTGAGTGTCTTCATAACGGTGCTTATCGTCTGAAACACTAACTGTCATTTGCCATCTCCTCAGTGTAAGTGATGGTCCTGTGCATCGTAGTGTGAAAGGACAGTCACGCACAACTGTGTCCCCTAAGAAGGTTCTCGGACAAACATCGGCCCCATGCCAATGCTACACTTGCCTGCCTCCTCCTTATCTGTTTCCTTATAAAAGGGTTCACTGGATAAGTTTCATGTTGACACAGAATCAGTTTCCCTGACCCAGATTTTACAGTATTTCATTTTAAAAGAACAAACTTCCTAAGGCAAGTACCGGGGTGACACAGAAATAATAACATTATAAGACTTTCAAGATCATTTCAGATATTTATAAATATATATGTTTCTCATGCACACCAAGGTTGCAAATATTTGATCAAATATACAAATAAATACTGTTACAATTTAAAATAACTTTTTAAATAAATTTTAACTGTGATTTATTCCCTTTTGATGGCAAAGCTGAATTTTCAGCTTCACTACTCCAGTCTCACATGATTACTCAAGTGTCAAGATTGTTCTTCAGAAATTATTCTAATTACTCAAATAAATAATTCTGATTATTATAAATGCTGAAAACTGTTTAATATTTTTAAGGAAACGTTGATACATTTTTTGGAGAATCTTCAAAATATCATCATTAACTTGAAAAAGAAATTATAACAGCATACATTTTTCTGCTTAAATTAATTGTGAGATTAACTGCATGGTTTTCAGAATCTTAAAAATGTAAGAACCATTTCTGCCACATCATTTTGAAATTATTCTGACAACAGATCACTCTTAATTGTATTGTAGTAACATTCATTTTCAGTTTGTATGAAAAGTATTTTGAAAAGCACCATACAAAAAAATTAAAGAAAGAAAAACTTATCTTCATGATCACCTCTAATCAATTTGAAATCAATTAAATGGTTTTATATATGCATAAAATATTTATACATTAAATATTTGATAAACTACATGTTCTAAAATAATGAAAAAATATATTTCATTGTTAAATAAAAAAAACAACAACAAAAAAACCCCCAAACAAATCAAACCCACACTGCTCTACCACCGAGCAAATTAACATGCTGCAATCACCAGCAGGCAGCTGTCAGTGTGTCCAGCTGCCACCATGACAATCATCAGCTTCAATTAAACCATGACTGATCACAGCAAAATCAAAGCTATCTCATCTGTGAAGAAAACCAATTAGACTCAGATCTGATGTTTTATGCTAGTTAATAACGAGCCTAAACCAACGAATCCAAATGGTGCGTGGCAGGAAGTACTACGAAACCAGAGCGTATAGTGTATCCAAGCACTGGGACAAAAGCAAGCATAATCTCTGGTGCACTTTACAGCATCAATAATGTAAAGTGATCAACAGCTATGCATTATTGAGCAGTCACATTGCTGACCGAATGATTAGCTGAAGTGTAATGGGCCCTTCCTCTACAGTCTTTCAATGGATTTGTTGAAAATAACACTGGCTGAAAGTGCAGGACAGTGAAGCTGCTAACATGTTTAACCTTGAAGCTTCTCTGAAGCTAGCATACAAAGATGCCAGGAGGGCACATCCAGAAATATTCCCCCAACCTAAAAGTGAAGACATTTTTAGAAACAGCCATTTTGACATTCAGTGGATCAGTTCCAGAGCTTCCCTCACACCCTATTTTCCTGTTTTCTCCTGAGCTAGACCAGCTATCACTGTGTTGACAGTCCATACTCCACAGCTGGATAAAAAAGGCTCAGCAGCTGACTGTCTTTAGTGAATCTGCCAGACGTGACAACCATGAGGGCTCTACGTACTGTAACAGACAAAGTGTGGGCAATGCGCTGAAGGCTACTGTCAGGTCTGACATGCCATGGGAGAATATAATAATTCCTATCTTCTTTTGTATTCATTATAGTCGTCTATACAGTAGCTGTCTATGACACTTGTTTTAATATAATTACATGGTTTATTTTAACATTTTAACCCTTTATCGGGCGAAGAACTATATTTGGTAACTTAATCGATCATTCATTATAGCTGTCTTGTGCCTTTCCGTGAGCTTGTGTAAGCGCATGGATTTCGTCCAGCCAATCAGCAGAAATCAGTCTACATCACAGATGGCAACACCGTGGCATTTAACCAATCAGGAGTTGCCCGGGGCGTTTCAAAAGTCAGCGTACTTCCGGAGTTTGAAAAGTATGCGTTTACGCTCATACCTACTCTCACAAATATGAAAATAGCATCGAAACGAACAATGCTAAGTTAATGAAACTCATGCATTATATGGTTGAATAGTTGTGTTAAATGTTGAGATAGATGTTGTTTGCAT
>JAUMHE010000027.1:2010257-2027809 GCA_032359235.1 Enteromius mattozi | reverse complement strand
CTTTACAGTAACAATTTGACAGGGAGACTAATTGTCTCCAGCTGTGAATTGCTGAAGAAATATACCAATAATAATAATCAACAAAAGCACTTTAAAAAGGAGGGATGTTAGGTAGGTGAATGAAAAGTATGTGAACTAGAGTGATTCATTCTCTTAAAAGTTTTTTTTCAGCACATTGGACTACTTATACAGAAGGTTTGGGTATTGGGTATTATGGCATGCATTAGGCAGATACCCAAAGCGGTACATGTGATGTTCGAAATGCTCACCACCAGGTAGGCAGCACACTAGATTTTGAGACAAAGCTGATGTGTTTGAAGCGATCATAACACACGCACAGCGCTTTGCTGTGCAAAGCTTTTTGGGCTTAACACCTGCCAACCTGCTGAATCACCAACCTATATAATTCACCTTCCTCTTGACTCTTTTAAAGTAGAAGGGAAAGAACTACTTATTTAACCAAACTACTGTTTTTTTTTATTATAATATGCAGTAGCCCAGTTATTCAACCTCTAATATATAACATGTTTTTTTTTAAATGCTTCACATAAACATTCTGATGTGCATAATACATTTTGCATTTTATGTCCATTACAAATGAATGCTTTGATTCTAAAATTCATTTCTTCAAATGTATTAAAATGAAAATCTGTATTACCTGATAAATGGACGGCTTGAGAAAAGCATTCTCTCACTTCACCTTGAGTGTGTTCCCGGCTACAGCTTAGTCATGACAGGCTGACCCAGATTTGTGCATAACATTGACTTCCAGGCGCAGTACTTTGAACAGTTTGACGTCTTCTCAATCCTGCAATTAGTCTGCACTGTTTTTTTTTTCTTCCCAATGAATCGTAAAGTGCATGAATTCCCCCTTGACCGGAAAAGAGAAGTCAGCGCAGCGCTGATTCGACAGTTCAGTAGGACATCCCTGGCTGTGTCACGGAAAGGGAGGGAGTGAAAGAGAATGTGTGGCACATGATGAATATCTTGATTTGGTCCACCCAAGGTCAGCCCATAAAATCATAAACCAGGATTAGCCATTTCCACTGCAGGGCCCGTGTGCAATTTTTGCGTGTGTTTGCGCATGTGCGTGTTCGCTCTGTCATTATACTTAGTGTCGCAAAGTTTGGCATTAACCATTAATGGTTAATCCATTAGAATATAGTGTTGTGCATCACCTTCAGTTTGCCTTGAGTTCACACAGTATTCAAATCATTTTATAGACTCTGGGATGTGGTTTTGTTGCTATTGGGTTTATATCAGGCTCTGGGCTAAGGTCGCCCTCAGGGTGACAGAATAAACCATCTGGCACTCCAATTATTCAAAGCATGCATCTGTGACCCCATGTGTACAAAACCACAGCCATCAACACCCCAGAAACAGATCAATAGCTCCACCGTGGATAAAACCATTAGTAATGACACAGCTGTTCAACAAGCCCCTACAGTGCATAGATGTTTGCCTTCAGTGTGGATTTCTGTGATCTCTGCGCATTTAAGTAGATCTTTGCGTAGATTCGAAGCCTGTTCACACCAAAATGAATGTTCGGAGCAAAAATTCACTATGGTGTTTATTAAACAACACTGAATCTACAAGTACAGAGAGAGACGGTTTTAGACTCTTCCTCTGGTATTTGCTGTTGCATATCAAAATAGTCTATTTTGAGCACAGTTTTGTCACAATTCTGCACGGGTGACCAGAAGTGAGTACAAGTCTTATTGGTTGGATGGTTTTGTTCTCAGAGTGACGGAAAACAGGATAGAACTCCTTTACATAAAAAAGGCTGACACGTTGACAGCATGTGAATAGTCGTGTCGGCCTGAACAGATGCATAAACAGCCGTTCATCCTACTTAAAGCATAATTTGGTAACTCATTAAATTATGAATTATGCTTGTTTATAGTGTTTAGTTGCATACACTGTGTACATATCTTTAGTAACAAGTTAACTAAAGAATTTATTAAAATGTGGTAACACACAAAGTGTACTAATCTGCTTTTTTGATTATGGGTTGTACCCTGTTGTAGTTCAGTTAAATTCAAGTTTATTTTTATAGCACTTATCACTATATAACTTTATTAAGTATATTTACAAATATTTTATTAATTTAAATATAAATGTAAATGATTTGCATACAGTAACCACTAATAATATTTAAATATAATTTAAAATATATTTTGATACACACTATATTGTGTGTGAATTTATTGTTGTGATACTAGAATCGTCTCTTTAAAATACTAAAAGTCTTCACTGCTTATCAATGAAAAGTGCAATTAAAGAATAACATTCATTTTGTTCATTTAAAAACAAGTGTAAATAATTTACATGTTAATACAAATATTAATATTAAAATATATTGAATACACAATATATACTCTTGTAGACATTATGCATGCTTGTGTGTGTGAGAATTTATGGAGTAGGCTGGTTTTAATCCACAGGACAGTTTTCTGTGTTTGTTGATGTCCCAAAAGATTATTTTATCTTTATGTGTGCATATTTATGCCGGCTCTCTTTGTGTAATCCCTCGGTTTTTGCCGTTCTGACCTGCTTAATGTGTTTGAGCAACTTTCAGCCTCCATGTAAGCACATTCTCTGCCTTGAGTGATGTGCTAGAAGCAGTTTGAATCTGAAAGCTTAAAGAGATCTGATGTTTCTGTAGTGCATGACTGCAGTAGCTTTCTCTCAGTGCAGCACACTCCCCTGTTGAGATATAAAACCAGCTTCCTCCCAGCTGACTTCAAGTCAGAAAAGAAAGAGACTGTAAAAGCATGCTGGCAACCATCTCTCCAGTATCTATTATGAGCCACTGAAAAAACTGAGCGCTTTTCTTTTAAATAATGCTTGAACAGGGAGTATGTGTATGTGTTGCACCAGAGAAAGGGACCGAGGGATGGGGGATGGCATGTGAGAGGTGCGTTTGAGATTGTGACTCACTCTACTACCGTTTTGATGGGACTGATACTCAAGACACACTTACCCACTCGCTCACATAACACATTCTCACACACTCCCACACAGATGATTTTTAGGAGAAAGAAACACACCCTGTTATATAAATGCATTAAAAATAAATACAAGTTAAAATAGAGAGTTTACAGAGTACTGGAAAAGGACAACAAATTATGATAATATTAACATAACATTGTTATGTGTGTCTTTTATGAAACAACAAAATCTTATTAATTAATTTATTTATTAGTTTGGTTTTATATAAAGCATATATACTACCATTTAATAGTTTTTCATAAAAGTCTCATGCTCACAATGTCAGCATTTATTCTAAAATCTAAAATAGAGTAAAAGCTGTAATATTGTAAAAAAATTATTATTAATGATTAATGTCATTCATTCATGTGATGGCAAAGGTGAATTTTCAGTAGCCACTTCTTCTTCAGTTGTCAGGATCACATTTTTCTTCAGAAATCATTCTGATATGATGATTTGGTATAAATGTTTTTACTTTCAATTTGGATCGTAATGTATCCTTGCTAAATAGAAGTATTAATTTATTTTTAAAAAAATCCCATTAACAAAATGCCATTAATTGCAATTAATTATGTGACAGCACTAGTGTGTATATATTTGATTGTTTTCTAATATTCTATTGCTTTTTTTTGTCTGACTGATATTGATATTACACTGCATTTAACTAATTTTTCATTTCTATCTACAAACAGTGGTCACCATCCTCTCTAAGTCACATGCCGACCGCAACGTTTATCCTTCTGCTGGAGTGCTTTTCGTTCATGTTCTAGAGAGGGAATACTTTAAAGGAGAGTTTCCACCGTATCCAAAAGCAGGTATATTTACTCCACTACTTACTCAATAATAAGCATATTGTTACTCTGTGTGTCCTTTTATCTTACATCTTTCACACTACTACAGTCAAATCTATCCTAAACCATAAAGCACTCATCCGCCCGCAGGTTGAAGTTCTTCAGGAATGACATAAAAGACTCCTTTGTTGTTGTTCTTGTATGAGTAAAGTCTCATGGGAGGCAATAGTAACAATAATCTTATCTTATTAGTTACAATACAAAGCAGTTAATGCAAAAAATAATTAATTGTTTTACCTCTGCTTGTGGTTTTTAACCTTCTCTTTACCCCTGGTTACCCTCTTTGTGGTTAGTTACAAACATTAAGTGTTCACACCTGTCTTGTTTTACGGTATAAACACAGAAAGCCATGCACATTTATCTAAGCTTTACATCAATATCATTTAAAGCATTTTAGATACTTTCATATTTAAGCATGTATGGCATCAACTCAAAAGCAAGCAAAATAAAATAGCATTGAAACAGTTAAATGACAACATCATTATCCATATCCAAAACACTAATAAAAATAAAGGTTTCGCTATATTCATTTTTATTAAACTTGTTCACATACTTTGTAAAACACTGCACACCAAACATATTAATGTCAGTTTACATTTTTTATTTTGCAGTAGCCATGTAAAAGCACGTTTGGCACACGCTGTCATACCTTATTGCTTAAATAAAAATGATTCTTCATTTCAGGTGATTCGAGTAATGACCCCATCACATTTAACACCAACCTCAAAGGCTATCCAGACAGGCCTGGATGGCTGCGTTACATTCAAAGAACCCCTCATAGTGATGGAGTCCTCTATGGCTCACCAACCGCTGAGCACGTGGGCAAGCCGACCATCATCGAGGTGTGTATAAACTTGCATAAAGACACATATAAAAGCCATTTATAATGTTAAAGAAATATATTTCAAATAAATGCTGTTAAAAAATCAACCGACCCAGCTTTTGAGTAGTAGTGTATAGTTTTTATTTCAGTGGGAAAAAATCGAATCATTTTTTGCTAGGAAAGTAGAAGGTAACAGGGCAAAGTTGAATTTGCATGCAAAAGTATGCTTATCGCTTCTTTGTGTATTGTTCAGGCTTTAGATTCATGTAAGGATTTGGCTTTGTTATTCTTTTTTACCCTTGAGAAACTGTATGTGTTTGCATCTGGTTCTGACATTCTCTGCATGGCATGAATGTAAAGCTGCCCTGAGCCAGGCTTAAACTTTCCCTCTTGCGTGTTGCAGATTACCGCGTATAATAAACGCACTTTTGAAACTGCCAGGCACAACTTGGTCATAAACATCATGTCTACTGAAGGTGAGAGAGCCAAGAACAGTTTTAGTTTTGCAAAGCTCATTATAACATATAGCCGTACGCCCAAAGAAAGGCTCTGTTGTTGACTGAAAACCTTAATATGGAAGAGTAATCCTTAAGTATGGAAAGCATGTCTTTTTAAGATTTTAAGATATTTTAAAAGCTGATTTAGTGTATTCACCACATTAAATGTTGTAAAATATTCTCTGTCTCTGATCTGCTTTGTTTATATTAAATGCTATGAGATTCCCCGTTCCTGATCTGTGTTTAGCTTTAAGCTGAGCAACTGTTTTAGTGCAGATGTGACCTTACCATTACGCAGTCCACCATCTGGCATAAAGAGACACTTCGACATGACAGCCTTATTATCCGACTGTTATGTAACCTAGTTTGGATTACTTCTAATTGCATATAGGAAGATGTCATGTCTTTTCTCTCTTGCTTTCTGGCAGAATTTCCTCTGCCTTATCAGGCTGAGTTCTTCATCAAGAACATGAACGTTGAGGAGATGTTGGCCAGTGAGGTGCTGGGAGATTTTCTCGGTGCGGTCAAGAATGTTTGGCAACCGGAGAGACTCAACGCCATCAACATCACTTCAGCGTTGGACCGGGGCGGACGAGTGCCATTACCCATCAACGACCTGAAAGAGGGGTGAGATAAAAATAGACACTGAAAAAATAAAGTGGTGGCACAGAACTTAAAACCAACATATATGAAGTAGCTGTAGTGTATCTTCTGGCTAATCTTAATTATACTAACAAGTGGTTTAGTAACTGTATAAATAGAAATATTATTCAAATAAATTAATTCTTGAAAAAAAAGGAGAACATTTTGTCCCAGAAGGCAGAAGAACAGTGTGTATTGGCCTGTGAATTTACGCAAGAGGCTGCCCTTCTCGGTTCACATTTCTTTAGAGGAATTCCCTCATGCGTTGGCATAAGTTGTTCATCAAATATTCATGTGCTCTTTCAGAAGATAAAATGTTCCAGATAAAGCATTTTAGGAGCTCTCGGTTAGAGCAGAAAACACTCATATAGACAGACAGAAGATGTGTATTGTCTATCTAGTGCTATTGTCGTCAAAGCCTTTATGTTGTGTTTCTGTGGCTACGTCAAACTCAGCTTAAACATTTGTGAATGTCATGCATAAAACCTGGAGCTTCTGTGATGTTGGCAGTGTGTATGTGATGGTGGGAGCAGACGTACAGTTCTCATCGTGCCTTCGAGAGGTGGAGACCCCACAGAACCAGCTGCGCTGCAGTCAGGAGATGGAGCCCGTCATCAGCTGCGATAAGAAGTTCAGAGCTCAGTTTCACATCGACTGGTGCAAGATCTCTCTGGTGAGCACCAGATTTCTGGCTCTGATCTGTGTCATGCTGTGGAATCAGATCCACCATGAGAGGCCACTGTTGTGTGCAAGTCAACATGACGTTTAATTTTATTTATATATATGTACAGTATACATTTTTCAGTCATCTTAAATCATATATTATTACAAACTTAATTGCAACTTATTTCTCAAATAGCCATATTTTGGTATAAGTATTTTAGTAACTATTAACAGACTTAATGAGAAAAACTAAATCATAAAATTAAAATCAACATTTAATAGAAGTCAGACTTTTACGATCCCCATCATTATTTTCAGAATATATAAAGCAGAAGTATAATTGTATTAATAGTGATTATTCATAAGTGTTGAGATAAAGCCAGAGATTAAGTAAATAGACATCAAATCATAGTCAGCAAAATATGGACAAATAATGGAAATTAGTAGTTTTTTTCTGCACATTAAATTGGTTAAATGAGACATTCCATTTCAAATACATGTTCTGTGGAACTTTCTCTTCACCAAAGAATTCTGAAAAACCTTATGGTTTCCACAAAATATTAGCTGACACAGCTGTTTACAACATTAATAATATTAATTCATATATTCATATATTTTGTGAATGATCATGTGACACTAAAGACTTGAGTAGTGGCTGATGAAACTCGGCTTTGGCATCACATGGCTAAAATAATTATAAATGAACAAATTCATTTAAAATAAATATAATATATTAAAAATTGAAGTTGTGTAAATGTCACAATATTACTGTTTTTTGATCAAATTAATGCAGCTGTGGCAGGTACACGAGACTTCTGTTTTAAAAACATAAAAAAAATCTTACCTACCCCAAACTTTTGAACTGTAGTGTGATGTTGGCAGTGTGGTATGTTAGAATTTTTTTATATACTTCTGCAAACAAATTTAGCAGAAAATGCAATGTAATTATTCTCTAACCATGTCAAAGCGTTTATTTATGCTGAGCCCAGTTTGTCTTTGTTGTTGAAGGTGGACATCACTAAGGTTGTTCCTGTGCACAGTAACCGTCCAGACCCGGGCACAGGTGTCCTGCCAGACATCGGCGAATACAACCCACCTTCTGACTTACTGAGAAGTAGAGATTATTTTGCTGACTTCCTGATCACCCTGGCAGTGCCCTCAGCTGTCGCCTTGGTCCTCTTCATCATCCTCGCCTACTCCATGTGCTGCCGACGGGAAGGGGTGTAAGTTCGCTGTGCTAAACTCTTGGTGAAAGTGAAAGAAGCAAGTGCAAATCTCCTCTTACACGTAATGCTTGTAATTAATGGGCATTGCTTAATAATCGACATTCAAACGCTAGATTACTTTTTGATCATAACAAACCATGTAGTGTCAGTACAGAATCTTTTAAATCAGTTAAGTTAAGATCTTGAGGGCTTTTCTAGAATATGTCCAAGTCTGAAATACGGGGTCACATCCCTGCCAAAAAGCAGCTTACCATCTTCATCAAGCATCAGTTTTTTTTCCACTGTTTAATCATTAACTGAAACACACTCAGTCCAAAGGTTCCATCTGTTGCATTTAGACCCATTCCGGCAGATGTTTCCTCTTCATTATCAGCCAATCCCAGTGTGCTTCCTGATGATGTCACCCACCATCAGAGCTACCACCACAGCCTGAAGGAGACCCCTGCATCACCAGACTTCAGTTGATCCATTCATACCCCTCCATCCCCCTCCTGACTCGCTCTCCATTGGCTTTTGTGTGGTTGTCTTTAACTATTAATATTAGAATTTAATTCAGTCATTTTGTTTTGTTTCTAGGCAAAAAAGAAACATGCAAACATCAGAGTAAGTGTTCCCTCTCCTGTGGTCTTGGCTTTTTCTTTCTCCTTTTCAGATCTTTCTTTTTTCCTTTCTTTGGATAGGTTCCCCTTGTTTTTTTCTTCCCTGTGTTTTATCTCAAATCCTTCATCATGGTGACATGTTCATTTCCATCTCATTCATACAATCGCCTCTGTGTCCCCATGATGTCATCAATCGGCAGCTGCTTCAGTGACAGGGATATATGATTATTATAACTGTGTGAGGTAGTGTGGCAGAAGATAAATATTCATCAAATGGCCCTGCAAAAATAGACAAAAAACCCAATGTTATGCCTAGAACATATATTCTATATATTATAATTTTGAGCATGCATTTGCTTTAAATATTTCATTTGGTTGCTCCTTCCATTCCCAGTATTCAGCTGGTTCACCACAGCTCCATTCAGAAGTCTACTAAGGAACTTCGCAGCATGTCTAAGAACCGGGAGATTTCGTGGCCTCTCTCAACACTGCCGGTCTTCCATCCTGTGAGCGGAGAGGTGGTGCCGCCCATCCATCCTGACAATTATGAGACCACCAGCATGCCGCTCATGCAGACGCAGACGTGAGTTTCTTACGTTTGCTTTATTCAAGAGTTTCTGGGTGGAAAGTAAGGTAGAATTTGAGTTTGAAAATGGTGGATCTGGTTTAAGAGTTGAGAAAGTAGGTTACTATAATCCAGTGTTCTTTAAAAACAAGCTTGAATCCTTAAGTATTAAATCCTTGATGACTTGAAAAGATTAAAGCAGTTTAAACATCACAACATATGTGTATTATCATCAGTACGACTGACCTAAAATTATGTGACTTAAGATGACTTAGAAAAAGGTAGAGTTGTATTTGAAATTGAAAAATGAAATTTAATGATCTTGGTTACTTGTGGATACAGAAAATGATTTTAGTACTTTTAAAGAATACTCAGTTACATTGCCAAGTGTCTAATAGATGATTGTAATAATTCTATTATTGTTTAATTAATGATACTTTTAAAACAGTTCTTGTAAAAACAAATGTGTGCACAAATACAATCCAATAATTGACTTTAACTTTATATGCTGTAAAATTAAACAAAAAAGTGAAATCTTGAAAATAGTAAAATGCTACAGACAAAAACAATAATTTATACATAACTGCATCTTTTACTACATAATTCCACTTCTCTGTCAGTTACTACATCAATATAAAGTGATAGTTCACCCAAAAATTAAACATTTTGTCATCAATTTTTTTCTTATAGAATCAGTTCTTCTTTCCTAAACCTAAAAGAGTGCTTGTGATGAGCATCATATCCAAATCCTTGTCTTTGCCTTTATTTACAGAAATCTTCAAAATCAGATCCAAATACCACAGCAGCAGTCCTCTGGTAAGCGAAGCATTGAAAACTGATGTCTAAGCTTTTCATCCCATTGTTACGATCAGCACCTAATACCAGATAGCACAGAAATACATTCAAACATTTTCTCTTAAATTACCCATAAATAACTGGGGATGCAGTTTTGGTGTGTTAGCCTCTTTCGTTGCTCTCTGGTGAACCCCAGTGTACACGTAATGAACTGCCATCAGACGGCTGTGAAATCTCTTCCTGTCTAACATGCTGTTCATTCATTCATGCTAACAAAGGAGATAATTATTGTATGTCGACTTTTCGGAGGCTAGAGGCAAGTATTACTCTTTGCATCTTAAAAAAAACAAGAACAAGATGAGCTGTTTCACATTTCTAAAATGTTCCTCTCATTGTAGGTAAATGGTATTCCTGAGGAGAGAAAGGTGGCTGAAGCTCTAAACCTGTGATCTCACGTGGATTCACTTTGTACCCGTTTAATCTTGCCAAATGTGCATGTGTAGCTGTAGCTTCAAGCTCAATGCCTTTGTGTTTTCGTGCACAACATGTGTACAAGTGCTATATCCAAACATTATTCAGTGTCAGAACTAATGTTGAGATGAGCACACTAAAAGAATACTTTAAAATACTATCCACATTACATATGTTGTCAAATGTTGGAATATTTTTTAGTATGAGCCACTAATGGAGGGACAATTACTTGGATCTGAACAAGCTGATATTGTCTGATTGTTCTCTTATATGTGTTTTGATAAATAAATTAATACACTTGCCACTAAATAACAACACTGGCGTATGTTTGTTCTGGGGATGTGAGTGGAAGACATTTAAACAGAAATAAAGATGAATAAACGATTCACATTTTCTAGAAGGGGTTTATCGTCAACATTGACTGTACAATATGATGAAGGCATTTCTAAATTAAATGAATATTTTCACATTTCAACATACTGTATACACAAAAATTCCTTTGAGGCCTTTGGGGTATCTTTAAATAAAACTTATAACAAACTATACAAGTCATTTGATTTATGAACATAAAAAATACAGTTGTGTTGATGTACCAGATGATGACACACTGTACAAATTTTGCTTTGCTTAGGGGAAAAAAAAATGAATATACCTTGCGGTTGCATTAAAATTCACATATATTGAACTGCTATGAAAAGTATAGATTTAAAAATGTTCTCAAAAAACTTCTCAGCCAAAATGACAGTAACTAGAATGGAGTACCACTATTGAAACAATACGCTTTTGTCTCTTAATGGCACATAAAGAAGGATCTATTTACAGCATTATCAGTAAACTGATAATTACATTTTTACATGTAATATATATTAACAAAAAAAAAAAAAAATCAAGTTAAACATGAACATCAGGCTGCATTTCAAGCAGTTTGAAAGAATATGAAGACATACATTAAACAATAAATAATGAGGTCACTGATCATAAACAAAGCTGGCTCTATCATTAAGCTGTATTCTTATGAACTTAGTAAACCATGTGGCAAGAAAACCAAATGATAACTGGCTCAAACGACTCAAAGTCTGCAGGGAAGATGTCCCGCTCAGTGCAGTCGAAAGAGGGTAAAGAGGACATTGCGTTATGATCAAAGCACATGACTTTGTTGTCTTGATAGTTCAAGTTTACCTTTCACATCAAAAGCTGTTCCTCCAGCATCCAACCAAAATTAACTGAGCAAATAATCGACTTCTAGAAAACGTTCTGATGGAAGCAGCGTGTGCTTATGGATTCGATTAGTAGTGCGGACAAATTTACCACCATTGAGTTTTTTATGACGCCACATAAATGGATGTTTACCTTTCGATAATCCAAAGGTTTCATTTCCATAAGAGGTTGTTCACCTGAAGGATAAAGCTGCTGGTGTGACATGAATGTAAATTATTGTCTGTATGGAAACATTTGGCGCACAAGCCGATGTAATTCTGTCAAATTTACAAGGCGGGACACAGGAATGTATTACTCCTTCACATTTTGCAGTCATGGGCGTCATGTACAAAAACTGAGAACTGGGAGACAATGAGGACACAAACACATACCCCTGTATAAAATATGAACATAAATTATTAAATACTGTCCATAAAACACATCTCAGAGCTATTAAAGAGTACAGAGCACACGTGTACGTGTTATTTGTCTACTGCAAACATCCTGCTTTAAGAATCCTTGTTTGATCATCTGAATTGCTTCTACTCCAAGGTCCTTGGGTTCAGTTGCAGCTTGAGTTTTGTATACAGACCCATGCCGTAAGAACTAGGAAAAAAATGTTCTAGGCTGGTCAAGTTTCTTTATTTTATACAGACACGTCCAAATTAGATCCTCAGTGGACGAGGTGTGCTACTGTCCCTGATTGCCGTGGATTATTCATTTTGGGACAGTATCAGTACCAGCACTAGAAAGACTCCTGCTCCCAGCAGTCTCTTCAGTAGAGGCCCGCTCTCTTTAGGAATGGCCACCTGGGCCAAGTCATTGGTGATCTGGGAAATCTCATGAGCTACACAGACAAAGATGAATGTGCTGACGATAATGTTTAAACTGGGGTTCCCAGGAATGAGGACCAGGATGCCCTTGGTGTCCGCTGCCAGCCAAATATGATACTGGCATATGAAGAGCTGGTGGAAGAAACAGAAAAAGTGTTAGAATGGTTTCAAAAACTGTGGAATATTACTGTCAGCATTTTTAAACATGTATTTGCAGAGAACTAAGTAACTAGTGTTGAATCCCTTTTGTTCTATTTCTTTGTTTTTGGGAGGTGTTTGTGTGTCTCTGTCCAGGAAAAAGACCAACTGGTTCAGGCAGTCTAATTGGTGCCATGTCCTTCCCGGTGAGCTGAGCCCTAGCTGCCTATAAAAGCCTCCTTCGTCACTTCTAATACTGAGAGTAGACACATTTCAGTGTTTACCTGGGCTGATTAAAAACATTCACTTTTCGAAAAGAATTCTACCATTTCTTACTCTTTTAATGAAACATGAAATTGGGGGCTCATCCGGGATTTGATCCCAGGACCTCTCACACCGAAGCAAGAATCATAATCTTAATCAAAGAGGGATGAGTTGTAAATGTCGATCCTAATTGACAGTGCACTAAAAATATCCATAAACATGACACTGGCAATAAAATGATTTTGTTTGTTTGCAGTAAAGCTTGTACCGTCTCACCTCTAGGGAGATCTTTCCAAACCATGCAAAGAACGAGCTGTACAAAGAGCGAGCATAACCAGGAATATTCCGGATCAAAATGAAAGCCAGAATCTGTGAGCAGAAAAAGCAGAGCGATGAGAAGTCAGCAGCCTCATAAGCACAACAGAACGAAACAAAAACCCCTTTGAAAGGCATGCATTTTTTTTTAGGTTACAAACATTCTTTCTGTTCCCACAAAAGCCATCTGACTGTCTGAATCAAATGTGGTAAGAGTAACTTAGTGTGGTTATTAAAATATATATTTTTTAACTTCTTTTTTCATGTTTTGGTTAAATCATCCATAGTTACAAGTGTACAAGAGAACGTTAGGGTACTTGCCTGGACAACTGAAATGTATGGATGCATCTCATTACACTCTGACTTATTTTTACACCCACTGGCCCAAATAGAGTATGTCTGGAAACAAAGGATTCAACTGTAAAGAACTCCGATTGCTATTTTCAGAAAGAAATAGAAAAAGTCTTACCATAAAAGACACCACAGAGACAAAGAGCAGACAGTTGGAAATCTTGTTGGAGAAAAGAGGGTCTCCTTTGCCTTCAGACAGCAGCTGACATTTCTGCAGCAGCAGGTATATGAAGGCAAAGAGCATCCCATTGATCACGGCCTAGCATCCAAAAGAGCAGAAATCTGTTAATTCAAGATGTGAAACTGACAAATGTCTTATTAATTCAAAAGTAAGGATGTTTTACATACAAATCGATCTAGTTTCCACCTGAACCACCACTCGTGGATGCTACCTTGCAGTTCAAAGAGCTTTGAAACAGGCCACAAAGAAAAAACTGCCTCAAATAGTTCCTGCAACAAATACAAAAGATTTAAATGCACATATTTATATAAAACGAGTCTTAACAGTCCTGTTGTACGACAGCAACTCACCTGTGAGTATGCAAAGAAGCAGATGAAAAAAAGCAAACCCAGAAGTTTCAACAACAGTGCCAGATTCCAGAATGCACTACCTGCACATAATTAAAAGGGAAAGCTATGTTTCAAGGCTTGATTTATTATATACGTTTAAAAATTATTTTAAGATTGTTTGGTGTCTATTAAAACGAATAACAGCAAATACAGTTGTATGACTTCAATTACCATTAGCTTGCTTCTGCAGAATCTGGGGCCACAATGCCATTGTAGCATAAATAACTGCAAACCAAAAGGTGACAAGAGGCACAAAGTAATAAAACTGATAAGGCCTATCCATAACCAGACACAGCACCACCACAAGGAAGTTAAGCCTGAAGAGAACCTAAAAGACAAACACAGAGAGGACTCATTATTTCTATCATACTGTGCGGTTATACATTTTTTTTTATAAAGCACTTCTCTCTAAAAAAATTGTTATTTTCTATATTTACATTGATAAGCAATTCAGTCACATCTACTTTGTAACACCAAACTTCCACACTGGACAGAAAGTCAACAAAACCATTATCTAGTGATGAACTGTGATCTAGCAATAATTCATATGGAAGATGACGATTAAAAACAATAAAGGACAACTCACAGTTATTAAAAATAAAAAGAATTACATTTTATTTTAAATAAAATCAATGTAATTTTATAAACAAAAATGTAAAATAATTCTTATGAAGTAAACTATATTATTATAGTTAATATTTTTGAATAAATGTAAAAATGCTAAATATCATCATTCATAATACTGTATATCAATAAACCACGTCATATTGTGACTTTGACTGTAAGAAATGTAAAAATATACTCTACTGACTAATATTTTTGGCAGAACCATGATACATTTTTTCAAGGTTTTTTGAAGAACAAAGTTACAAACCAGCATTTATTTATGATATTTATTTAACAGCGTTCAGTTATTTTATTTAAAATAAAAGTAGTAATTTCTTTTTAAATTATTAAACTCAAAAAGTTCAAAATTCTTTGGAAACATCAAATGAAACTGAAACACGTTTACATTGGTCTAAACTAAACTAAACTAAACTAAAAAAATTAAAATTGTAGAAGACCATATGTCAGTCACTGCTACATGAATACGGGAACACAAGATAAGCAGAGCCTGGCACACAAGTACCTGACACACTCTGTATAGTCCAAAGTCTCCCTTTAGCCAGAAGAATGAAAAGTGTCCATATCCTGTTTGGAAGAGATACGCAGCTACCAGGACACGGACATGCATGTACACAGGTATAAACTGAGAAAACAAATGACAGTGCAGTCACTAGTAATACCAGAGTAAATCAAAGTAATCCAATGCTATTAAATCCAAGCTATTAATAACCGTACAGTGCTAGCTCCAGAAATGTGGTAAATAAGGATAACCAGCTGCATCCAGCCCTTCCATTCATCCGTTTGCTCTCTGTTCAGGAGTTTCGTCTGGAAAGAGAAATTAAAATTGTACAAGAATATCAATATAAACGTGTAAACAGCATTTGAGACTAAAACAATTTCCCAAGAACCTGCGCTACCTCTTTGCTGTTCTCACTGTAGAAGATGCCCAGAACGAAGATGTAGATGAGAGGGATGAAAAAAGTAGAATGTGTATAGAATTTCTGTTCCTTCATAAAAATGTCTGCCCTGTCACACAGGTAGAAGTACAACATGATAAGGCTCATTTTGCAAATGGCCAGTAAAGGTCCCTTAGAGTTGAGTTGACCCAAAACAACGGGGGGTTTCTTCTCCTCTCCGCTCTCCACATCAGGAACGTGTCTGCTCTTATGATGTCTACTATAGCCCAGAATGAGGACGATGATGATGGAGAGCAGGAAGAGACCAGCAGCTATCTTCTGAAGGAAGCTTAGGGGAGGAGCGCTCTGACAGCAAGAGCCGTCAATGGGCTTCAGGATTTTGTTGCACATGGAGTTCATCAGAACCATGGCGCCCTGAGAAGTGGGTAAATATTAGTAAAATAAAATAAGAATAAGCATATAAAGAATATTTATAAGAATAAAATGGAATTGTTCATTTTAAAACTAGTCTCAACCAGAGGCTTACAACATCTCTTGTGCTCTCAGGAAGGTGCAAGCCATCCACCGACTGGGAAATGGTCTCCATAGCAGCTTGCCGAGAGGCCTCTAAGAACTTGACCTTCTTTTTGCTGGCATTTAGAGTGCTAACCGCTGCCTCGTTGTACAAATTTATCTGCTCGTTTGTGATCATCTTCCGACTGTCACTTAGCACATCCTCATATACAGGATCTATACAAACAGGCAAGGCAAAAACATGAGACAAAAATGTGAAGCCATCATTCCAGAGGATCTGAATTTTAAAACTCACCTTGTAGAACCCAATAGACTTCACTGTGCTCTGCTAGTTTCTCCAGTGTGTCTGATATAGCCGTGAGGTTCGCTTTGTACTGAAAGAGCGCCTCACTCTTGCCATTGTGCAACTTAATGGACCACTGTTGGAAACCGAAAACATCTGTCATTAGAAAGATTTTCAAAAACAGGATCTGAATGCATTATGACTGCAAACAGGAACTCACCGTAGCAGCACCGATGACAACGACGTGTGGTTTGGAAGCAGATCCCTAGAATTATTGAGATATGAGACTAGATTCTTAAGCCTGTGATTTAATAACTTGACTGCTTTCTGTTCAGTGCAATTTAATTGTCTTTACCTCTGTCCATAGCATCAACTGCTCCTTCAAGGAGTTGTTTACTTCAGCATACCACAGGAAGTCCTAAAAGGTAAACATATTCTGTGAAGGATCAGGGCTCAAATAAAAGGAAACTCTATGCTGTACAAGACAAAACAATTAAAAAATACTTACGACAGTGGAATCACCATCTACAAAAGGGATGTTTTCATGCTGGTGAAAAGAAAAAAAGAAAAATAAATATGTATATACATATATAAATAAATAACTTTACGATAAATTATATCTTTATAAATGATTGTATTATTCTTATTCATTTTGCTTTAAAGTCACCATGATATGAAAATGGATGATTCTTTTTAAATGGAATATTGCACTGTTTATTATAAAATGTCCATGTGCATTATTTTTTATTTTATTTTTCAAAATTCAAGTGCCTTATTATCAAGATAACTTCTCTCCCTCTTGTAACGACATCTCATCTCTTCTGACGAGTTCACTAGCAGGATAATGAAGTCTCCCGTTCAGCAATCTCTCACTCGAATCCGATAGCAGCAATAGTAAACGACAAAGATCAAAACAATTCCCTGTAAACAAAGCCAAGTCCTGCCCTACATTATTTTCTCATCTGACAGCCATTTCACCCGGATGTGTCACAACAGGGAAGAAAAGAAAACTGCAACTTTTGTTTCATGCCAACTTTAAAACATTTTACAGAGAAATAATGAATAGTATTTTTGTAAGGGTCCATCTTTTTATTTGTACATGAATAAATAAGCTTTCCATTGACGTATGGTTTGTCAAGATATGACAATATTAGATACAACTATTTGAAAATCTGGAATCTGATGTTACAAAAAAATCGAAATGTTGGGAAAATTGCATTTAAAACAGTCCAGGTGAAGATCTTCGCAACACATATTGCTCATCAAAAATTACTTTTTGTTATATTTTTGGTAGAAAATATCTTCATGGAATATGAAGTCTTTATTTAACATCCTAATGATTTTTGCCATAAAAGAGAAATAATCATTTTGACCCATAGAATGTATTTTTGGTTCCTGCTACAAATATACCTGCACTACTTATGGTCCAGGGTCACATATGA
>JAUMHE010000027.1:1986085-2010157 GCA_032359235.1 Enteromius mattozi | reverse complement strand
GATCTGTGGAGGGTGACATGCAATTTCAGTCTATGAGAATCAGTGTGGATCAATCTGAGCATTAAAAAAATTAAAGTTAAAGCAGAAATAGTGACCACCTTTTCTTCACTATTTTGATGTACATATTAGTGAAACAGCTATCAAAAGAGAGAAAACATCTAGCATGGGATTTGACTTTGAAAAAATAGGAGAGTGAAGGGATTTGTTAATTAAAATGATGGTTATTCCATAAAAATGAACAATTGTTTTTTTATTTCATAGTTATCTTAAAATTATTTACACATACACTTTCACATAATGAATGTTTTATAAAAGTCATAAAACAGGTCTGACGTACAAAATTCCTGTGGTTCGTGTCTATAACCTGTTTTTATTCGGGGCGTATTTTAAAAAACCAGCAGTAACATTCTGGTAAACAGGAACAACTACATCCTTTGCTTTTCAATTTAACTGCATTCTTTGAATTGCACATTTATTAAAGTCACAACTGCTTGTGGGCCATCCTACACTGAACAAAATACGACTTAAGTAAATACTCACTCTGGTCTGAAAGACATTATATCAGTTAACCAGAAGAAGGCTTACTGAATTGAACAGCAACAACAAACCTTGTTCCCAACTTCTTTCACCTCAGGGTTCATCATTTTGATGAAAGAATAGAAGAGCTGACGTATTCTAGAGTCTCCTACAAATGCTATTCTCTTCTCTCGGAGGCAAAACTTTGCTTCACTGAAAGACAATAAAAAGGACTGTAAATTCCCGCCCACATTTCTCTCCCATATGCGTCATTGAGGGACATTAACAATCACAACACGACTTACGTGCTTTTGTACTTGTGTAGCATGCAGCCGTAGGGCTGCCATACATTGTCCCCTAAAAAACGTCCACTGGATAAAAGCCAATCACACGTGTCACTGCCTAAAAGTAACAATGCATAATTACAGTAAATAAACCAAATTTAAGAACATTATTTATGTTAGGGGTTAGTAAGGTTTTATTTTTGTGAAATAAATTAATTTTCATTCTGTTATTTCACAAGGGTACAGTAAAGTAGTAAAGACTTTTACATAGTTAAATAAAATTTCTATTCCAAATAAACAATTTATTCAACAAAAGATAAAAAAATCCATCAGTTTCCTTCAAAATATTAAACTGTTTTCATTTCTAATTATACGAATGAGTAACCAAATCAGCATTAGAAGGTTCGTGTGGCAACAGCAAAACCACAATGGGCAAATATGTGAAATCTGACAAAGTATAAAACAAAGATTTACAATAATATCAGCTGAACATGCTTAAACATTCTGATACGATATTGTGCGTCAATTTTAGGCAACACAAGGACTACATTAATGATCATCATGTATCTCCATGTTTAGGTTTGAATGAAGTTAACGTTATCTGGAAAATAGCTTAAATATTCTACACGCGTTTGGCTGGATTTCAAAATCTAGTGAAGCACTTATCTATTTGTGGGCGTCAGACACGCCTATAGTGCCCTTCCAAAATACTACCTGGCACCTGTTTTTAAAATACGGCCTACTGGGCTCTATGCGTCAAAGAATGAAGTCTAACTATGACAGACCAGCTGGGCGACAACACGGGTTTAAGCTTTGATCAGTTATTGATTAGCTAAAATGTTTAACAGGTAAAATGCTGTGCTTAGTAATAAAATTACGCCAAAAAGACGTTTATTTTATCAAAGCGGTCACAGTTTACTAGTGTTTCCACGAGCAAATCTGCAGCTGTTATCTAGGAGTGACAGACACGCGCGCACGCTCCCTGAAAACATTGAGTGACAGCATTAGCATTGACGCTAACACAAACACGCAGCTCTTTCTCACCCACCGCCACACAAACACTCACCTCCATAATGTCGAGAAGCCGTATGAAACACAGTGAGAAGGACGACGACGGCGACAGATAGCAGTTTTGCATTTTTTATGCTGAAATAATGATTTATTTCCCGTTTGCCTAGGCTATAGGCCAGGACCGCCATCTTGGCTCCTCCATGACAACAGGCAGACAGACGATCTGCGGCGAAGCTGACGGAGTCAGAGCCGAGCGGCGCGTGCTCGCTTCCCGCGTGCGCCTCAGCTTCTGTTGTCTCGAGCAGAGTAGCCTGGTTGGAGTCCGATTGCGTTCTTTCTGCTGCGGTTGCTTCAACAACTATCATATCTAAATCAGGTTTCTTTTGCTTTTCAAAAAAAAAAAAAAAAGATTTAAAGAGATCTCACCTACTTCCCCAAACTATTTCATAATTTTGTTTCTGTTTTGTCCTTCAGTGTCCTGCCCACTTGTCAAACTGAAGAAGACCAAACCTAGACTTTGAACTTTCCCACTGAGCCTCCACAAGCAATATAATTGGTTTGAGCAAAACACACAGCCGTTTAAATGCTTTGTTGAATTAGACATGCCTCCCACAACAACGCATAGAATCCACTTAGTATCTTGCACATCAAGTTGTTCTGGTTGGGACAAAACATTGTGCTGTCTAAGATAAGCACAGTCTTAAACTGTTTCTGAGGGTGTAAAAAATGACTTGTCAATTAAAGGAAATATTATACTATGCGATCAAACAAGGTTAACAACAACCTGATATTCTTTTATGTGATACTAGCCAGGTGGCATAGTTTATTACTGGCAAATCTTATATAATTCCAGTTGCTATTTAATTTGCTATTTTCATTGATATTCAACAGTCAAAAAGTTTTAAAACTTTAAAGCAAAACCCAGAAACCTTTAAGAATGAAGTTATGTGGCTCCCAGCCACTAATATTAATCCAGTAAAAATGCATCCTAGGCTGTAAATCTCAGCTGTCAAAAAGGCTCATCAAAGGACATCACCTTGAAGGATCCTTGAAAGGCCATGTGAATAGTTTTATTAAGGCACAAAAAAGTGTCTTCCAAAAGTCTGTATTTCATTTATTTATTTATTTTATTTTGGGGGCTCAATGTAACTCTGACGGAAAAAAAACCATGAGGAAATAAAATATTTACAGATGACTGTACTACCAAATATAAAGATGAAAAAGATGCTGCATTAACAATTAAATCTGCTCAGAGGTTTAAAGATTTTAGTCTGGAAAGGTATGGAAATGGAAAATGTATAGGAACCCTGTAATGCTAAACAGGACTCTAGCCTTGAAGCATCAGAATGACTGAACCAGGAAGGATGCATCCGCCATGCAACCTTTTATTTGAAAATAAGCGAGCACCAGAAGTGTTGCAGACGCCATCTTCTGTCCAGACGTGGCAATTCATACATCGAGCCTGTCCCAATACCCCCAATTGTCTTTGCACTACTTACTACTAGTCTACTAGTCTACTTATTTGTTGTATTCCTGTATTTAGCCCGACTCTATGTAGAATTATAGTGTTGAAAAAAAGTATCTCTCTACAAGTCCATTGGTTGGCTACTGTACAGACAACACAGTCAAATTAATTGTTAAAAAGCAGCTGCACAAAATGTGCAACATTTTACGTTATAGGGAAGTGATGTGCAGCCAGGTATGGTGACCCATACTCTGCATTTTCTGCATTTAAACCATCCAATTGCATACACACTGCAAACACACCGGGAGCAGTGGGCAGCCATACTGTATCTGTGGTGCCCGGGGAGCAGTTGTGGGTTCAGTGCCTTGCTCAAGGTTACAAGTCCAACTCTCTATCCATTATGCCACAACTGTCCCACACTCACTACCAAATTACATGTAATATTTAATTAAGCTTAGGTACAATGATAGGTATAATGACAGAATACTCAAACGCTGCATTGAAGTGGTATCAGTGTGGATTTTGTCAGTATGAGATTGGAAAATTGCACTTGTCCCCTCAAATAATGCCCTATGTTGTGGTATGGGGCGATTTTAGACACAGCCCTGGGATTGGTTGGCAAAGGGCTAATTTCTGCAACAAAAGTGGGTGCGTTCACAAAAATGTACAGTACTGAATGTTTGTGCTCTTGAACCTCACCAGGTTATTCCAATATCTAAAATAGTCAAAACCTGGCAATTTTTTGCTTTTCTATGTCATACTAAAAACTAACCCCAAATAGTTTAGAGAGAGATGTTTAAAAAGAAAACCGTTTCCCTGTGATATACTTATGCTGCCTGGTTAGTAGTGGGGATGTTGGTTAAACATCAAAAAGACCGGACACACACACAATGTGTAGCATTTAATGCTATCATTTCTGTGTCAAAAATACATGTTTGAATTCTCTACAAATACAAACATGCCAAGTTGCAGTGACTGCCTTTTTATTTGATTCAAAAGTGAGAAAGATTTTGCCATCTGAAAAGCATGTCATCACTATAAACAGAGGTTTAGTTCTATTTGGCAATAGACTCAAAGTATTATTTGCTATGAGACAAAACACCCATTCCTTGCATAAAACAGAAAAACCCATTTCATGTTTTGAAAATAAACACATTGAAATTGTTTGCTACTGTAGTAAATTAATTAAAAATCAGGCAGACATTCAAAACGGCCATTTAAGTCAGACATCTTTTTCCCAACATTAACGCACTTAACTCATGGAATAATGTGTTTCGGAACATTGGACATGCTTTATTTTCAGAACTTTTCACAATTTATTTAAACATCTCACATATACAAAATAGGTACAATAAACTTTGTGGTTTGTTTTGAGAGAGAGGCCTCTTCAATCGTTTCAAATGGACGAACTGTGCTGTCAGTATTAACACTGGGGGCGTAAAAAAAAGAATGTATTGCCTGAACAAAATGAAACGAAAACCAAAAAAATCTGAACAAAACTCTGAGAAAACAAAAACAAACAAAACAAAAAGATAAAACCAGACAAACATCAGGTTTAGGAATATTCCACCTGCTTAAAAATGGGGTTATCAGGGGGACCTGTGCAATATTCCTCAGAGACAATACAAAGTAATACAGTAACAGTGGTTTCCTCCACAGCTGCATGTATAGCACCATATAATATCACTGCTTCAAGTATTGGAGCACCTTTGAAACAGGACAGAACTTGAAGCCTTAGTACCAACTAGTGACAACTAGGATGTTGATTAATATTTTCCTTTACACATGAGGTAGTTTAAACCTTACGGAAATTGTGGTTTTAAACTTCCTCTTTGGAAGATATACAAAGACCACAAAGTGATGTATACTTTCATTGTTTTTATTACACTTCTTTTATTTTTACAAAATGATGACATGTCCCATAACATGGTGTTATCCCGTGTCTCTTTGGGCTGCTGTATTAATTTGCATTGCGCAATGCTCCGTTCAGTCCATTGGTCCTCTCCGATAGAGCCCAGCTTAAGCAAGTGGATTTGCAGAAAAAATCAGCATTCAGTATAAAAAACACAGACAGAAGGGCAGAGATTTTTCTTTTTTCTTTCTTTCTCTCGTTTAATTTATCATGAGTCTATTTATTTGAAACAGACTGGGCCAATGTCCAAACCAAACTCTTGATCTGCGCCACCAATGTCCAAAGGTGCAATGTCGAGGATGGGAAGGCGAGATGGTTTATTTGTTCTGTATTCAATGACTGTCTTGCTCCACTGGCCAGTGTGTCTCTGCAGGGACGTAACAAAAAGACAAAACATGTTAAGTGACAAACAACAATCTGTCATAGACATTCCAAGGTGTAAACGTGTAATTGTGACATGTATGCATGTTGAACGCTATCCTCTAATCTCTTAACCTCTTATCTTGTGCTAACTGGATGAAGATTTTGTCTGTTTAATAAAAGTGCAAAAAGAGAACTTACACTGCAGCCATCCTCTAGGACGCTGAAAGTGAAGCGGCTGTTGCCCTCCGCCCTGAGCTCCACATCATTGGAGCCCTGCAGCAACACAGCCTTCTTCAGGTTTCCATTCTCGGCATCCATGTAGGCGATGCTGTTCTTGCAGTGGTAGGTGATGTTCTGGACTGCCTGGTTGGCCAGCAAACGCATGAAGGCCAGCTGAGTAGCCATGGACTGTGGGCTCAGGGTCTCATCATTGTAACCGAACTGAAAAAGGGAATGGAAGAAGACAACAATCAGTACAGCAATTAATTTTGTCCTTTCTAACTTCTCCAACTATTGTGAAATTCTTCAGCTTACCTCAGTACCACCATTGATGGTCTCGCCGAACCAAATGTGTTTCTTCTCCTGGGAGCTTCTGTACCAGTTCTTGCGTGGGATGCTCTCTGGGTGGGGGTGAATGCAGGTCTGGCCAGTAGAGAAGTCGCAGTAGGCCTTGATGGCATCCATGGTGCAGCCCTGGTTGGGGTCAATCCAGTAGAAACCTACAGGGGAAGAAAACAATACAGAGCTTAAGGGAAAGGGAAAGTCAGAGTGTTAGAGCTATTGGAAGATGAGTTAGTGCTACTGGAAGAAGATATACCTTAAACTGCTTTGGTCACTTACCGCTGGTCCATTCAGGGTGGCTGAGTCTGATGTCACGGCAAGTACGGGCAGGGTTCTTCTTTGAGCCCTCAGGGGAAAGCAGATTCTCAATCTGAGTGTTCAAGGACTTGATGGTGGCATCCACCTCATAATCCTTAGCCCTGAGAGAGGCCTGGTCAGCTCTGTACTCATCATAGCCTCCAGATGTGTCGTATCCACCACCAGCTGCACCAGCGGGTCCGGGAAGACCAGGAGATCCAGGAGGACCCTAGAGTCAAACACATTATAGATTAAGATTGTATTCAACTGGGATGTCTTTTATATTCCAATCTCAAGGTAAGATACTGTATTTTCTATATTATATTTTAATTATATGTTTTCTGTTTTCTTTCCATCTATGTCAAGAGTAATTCTCAAATGTGACCCTGTGCCACAAAAGCAGTCTTAAGTCGCTGGGGTATATTTGTAGCAATAGCCAAAAATACATTGTATGGGTCAAAATGATTAATTTTTCTTTTATGCCAAACATAATCAGGACATTACATAAAGATTGTGTACCATGAAGATATTTTTTGCAAATTCCCAACCATAAATATATCCAAACTTTGCTTTTGATTAGTAATATGCATTGCTAAGAACAATTTTTTTTCAATATTTTGAGTTTTTTGCACCCTCAGATTCCAGATTTTCAAATTGTATTGTATCTCTGCCAAGTATCCTAACAAACCAGAGAGAGATTATTTATTATTTATTATTTATTCAGCTTTCAGATGGTATACAAAACTCATTTTTGAAAAATTAACACTTATGAATGGTTTATGGTCTAGGTTCACAAATGTATGTTTACTTACAGCAGGTCCAGAATGTCCAGGAGGACCACGGTGGCCAGGGGGTCCAATAGCACCAGGAATGCCGTTAGAACCGTCCTTACCGGGAGGGCCATTAGGACCAGCTGGGCCCTAAGGACAAAATGCAGACAACCATTATGCACATTTCCACTCGTTTATTACAAAATCATTTGTGGTAAGTCTTAGGAATGAGAAAGTTACTTACTCTTGGACCAGCAGGACCAGCGATACCAGCAGGGCCGCTGTCACCAGAAGGACCCTGTAAGACAGTGTCATAAGTTCTTGTTCTGCAATCATTTATGCTGAATCATTTTACTAATCTTTATGAGAACTAAACAAACTGCTCAAACTGTTTGCACAAGAAAAAGATGTTGAAGCTTATTATTAAAGTTGCGCCACTTACGTTGGATCCGGGCATTCCCTGCAGACCAGGATGTCCACGAAGTCCCTTCATGCCTCTTTCTCCTTTGTCTCCAGCAACACCTTTCTCACCACGAGGTCCAGAAGGTCCCTTTCAAACAAAGGAGACATTAAAAGTAAGAAATATTCATTGAAGCCACTGAGTGGATCCTTCAATTAAAATGTCTTTAATAAAAACACTTACAGGTGCACCTCTTGCTCCAGCAGGTCCAACAGGGCCAGAAGATCCAGAAGGTCCCTAAAGGGGGTGTAAATGAGAGAAAGGATTGATTACATGTGTGGTAGTCTCTTTTATTTCTATGCATAGTTTAGGAAATTCTGTGGCTTAGTTTAGTGACACGTACAGATTCACCACGGTTTCCGTGTCTGCCAACAGCGCCTGATGGTCCATTGGGTCCAGGAGCACCAACAGATCCAGCTGGTCCAGCGGAACCAGGCTCACCACGGTCTCCCTAGTAGTTGAAATAGTCCAGATCAATTACTTTTTTCATTTATATGCAACACAATCTGGTTGGGTAATTGAAACTTTAGGATTTATTACAAGACTACGGTCTTAGGATAAAGTTAGTGATGGTCAAATATAAAGAAATGCTTAGTCAGAAGTCATATCTGGGCTGTGTACCTTAAGGCCAGCAGCACCAGGACGGCCAGGAGGTCCATCATTACCAGGGCTTCCCTACAAAACAACACAGAGGCATATGTGAATATTGTATTAATAAAAAATTACAAATTGTGTTTCTTAAAATGAAGTACAATTGATAACTCACCTCACGTCCAGCCTCTCCCTGAGGACCAGTCATACCAGGCATGCCAATGTTGCCAAGGGGACCACGGGGACCAGGAGCACCAGAGGGGCCAACTCTTCCAGCCTCACCCTAAAGAACACACAAGAAACAGATTAAGATTTACCCTCTAGCAAATTCATTTTGACCAGTTTGGACACAATCAGTGCACTTACAACAGCACCGGGGCCACCAGGAAGACCACGGTCACCTCTGGAGCCAGGAAGACCATTGAATCCCTGAGATCCCAGCTGACCTTGAGGCCCAGCAGATCCAGGTGCTCCCTGGTTTTTAAAAAGAAAAAAGTTCATCATGAGACATAATATATACTAAGTTATACTTTGCAATTAACATGGTATGACATGTTCAGCTTGTACTTACAGGTATGCCAGCCTCTCCAGGAGATCCCTTCTCGCCAGCCAGACCAGGTGGTCCAATCAGTCCATTCTCTCCTGGGGGACCAGCAGGGCCAACATCACCACGAGCACCACGTGGGCCATCCTTTCCAGGAGCGCCAGTGGGACCAGCAGGTCCAACAATACCCTAATAGTGTGGGAAGAAAACCAGCTCACATTTGAGACTGTAAAGATATATCCTGAAATGAAGCAAGTGCTAGCAGGAAGCATCATGTCTGGACAACTCCATTAAAAGTTATCTAATATTACTCACAGCAGGGCCAGGAGGTCCAACTCTGCCAGCAGCACCAGGGAAACCAGTCAGACCCTAGAATAGAGCCAGAAATTCATGGGTCACATAGGAAATATTAAACAAGCAAAATAAATAAATATATAAATCCATAAAGGCATACTCACAGGGGGACCAGAGTCACCACGGGCACCAGGTGGGCCAGAAGGACCAGAAGGACCCTAAAGAAGCAGAAGAAATTGAAAAAAGTTCAAAATCATAAAGATACATTGGATGTGTTATCCAGTATATCCTTGACTGAGACATGAGATGCAAGTCAAAACTACAATACATTTTAGAAGTAAATTCTCATTAAGATATGTTCCTTCAACAACAAATGAGTTTTCATTAAATGCAGTCTCAAACTTACGAGGGGTCCAGTATTGCCAGCAGGACCAGCAGGGCCGGGGGCTCCAAGATCACCCTTTCCACCAGCAGGTCCTTTCTCACCTCTTTGTCCAGTCTGGCCATCAGCACCCTACAAGACACATTGGGTCCCTGTCATTTTTTGTGCATATGTGTTTAAAGTTTTCTAAAACAGCTGATTTGGAAGTCTAAAATTATATGTATGAATCAAAAAGAAGCATCCTTTAGAAGCAGACTTCACATGGACTTACAGGGGGTCCAGCAAATCCAGAAGGTCCAGCAGGGCCAGACTCACCACGTTCGCCCTAAAATACATGGCAAGTTTTTGAAGTAAATGATTAGTTTGGTCATAGTTCTTTTTTTAGTTCAATCATAGATCTTTGAATAGTGAAATAATTATTGTATCAGTGTGTAGTAATAAACTGATAATAATACTCACAGGAGACCCACGAGGACCAGCAGGTCCAGCAGGGCCAAAAGAGCCAGTCTCACCCTGGAAGAGAACATAGAGATAGGTTTGATCAGAAAGGTCTTTACAGCTCTCTGATGTAGGTACTTTTGCCAGTCTTTTTCTCAATTATTTGTAGGTTATCCCTTTCTTTTTGGCTCCATAAAGTCTCAAGGAAGCACCTGTAAATCATTTTAGAGATCCCTCAGGACGATTCGGATACCTTTACTCTGCAAGTCATGTATATATTTCAGAAAGACATGTTTATATATTAAACATATTTATATACAACATAAATCATATAATATATGAATTATATAAATATAGACATGTAAATACGTGTACATATTTTCAAAATACTGTGTGTGTGCATAATAAATATACAAAATACACACATATATTATGTAAGTAAATACTCGAATGCAATCAATGCATCAATGTTTGATCGTTGTTTATAAATATTTACAACTATTTACTGTAGATGATAATCAAATAAAAACACTGTAAAGGAATCAAATCATGTCATGGCTTTAACTTGACCCTAGGGTTTTTTGAATATTGTTGGAATTGTCCAGCAGAGGGCAGCAGTGATTCTGACAGCTGTCAGCAGGGTTTCTTCTTCAAGCAATAGACCAAGGAAGCAATTTACTCGCGTCTTAAAAAGGTAAGAATCTTAATACATTCTTTTAGTGGTGTGCCATTAAATGAATGTAAGTGTGATCTTGTTCTCAATCATTTCAAATCCTCTTCATTTTTATGATGTCACTTTTGACATTATGAGTATAATTCGTGATTCATCACGCAAGATCCACAAGCAATAAAAATAAAATCTCTTTGGACTGGTGTAAATATTTCAATGATTTAGAGTAATAGCAACAATTATTTGTATTGATCTGATATACAGTAGCAGTTGAGAGAAGAGAATGCTCTTTACCTTATCACCATTAGCACCAGCGGGTCCAGGGGGTCCACTTGGTCCAGGAGCACCCTTTAAATTGAGGAAAAAGTACCATAAAATCACGGCTACAAAACATCTGTCTAATTTTGTATGAAATGAGATAAAGGTACTGGGTATACTTACACGGGCACCATCTCTTCCAACATTGCCCTCCAGTCCTCTGTATCCTTGCTCACCCTGTGTATAACAGAAATGTTTTAGTCAACTGTAAGAGACATACAGATTCGGCCACTATAGAGTGCCATGAGCATTGCTCTAAAACATACCTTCTCTCCTTTAGGTCCAGGAGTGCCAGCGGTACCACGCTCACCGGGCATACCAGCAGCTCCTTGGTGTCCAGGGCCACCAGCAGCTCCAACTGCACCAGGCTCTCCCTACAGAATATAGATTTTGTCAGTTTTGACAGTCTTAAACATGATCTGTCTAGTTGACATGTGCGGTGACCTGTTTACATACCTTGTTACCATCAGGGCCGGGAGTACCAGCAGGTCCACGAGCACCAATGGGTCCCTGAGCGCCAGCAGCACCAGCAGGTCCAGGGTTACCACGCTCTCCCTAAACAGTGATAAAAGGACAGAAGAACCATAAGATAGGCTTGTTCCTTCTCATGTGAGAATAAACACAGAATAAGAAATCAGAGAAAGGTAAATCACCTTCACACCAGCAGGTCCTGATACACCTTGATCTCCAGGGATACCCTGTTGAGAAATTTTTTAATGATTTGCATGACATTATGCATCTAGTATTATGCAGGTAAACCAAAAACTCCATAATGTCTGCGCCATGAAAACTTACTCTATCTCCGGGCTTGCCAGCCTCACCAACAGGTCCAGCGGGGCCAGGAAGACCCTGTTAAGGTTGAGCAGGAAACACATTTTTTATATAAATATTTAAGTACTAAATAAAACAGTAAGAAGTCAAACAAGACTTGTATGAATTTATCTTATTCTATTTGCCTATGGCAGTGATTCCCAACCATGGGGGTACCTTGTGATTTTACTATCTTGTCTGGATTTCTTCAAAATACAACTGCCCCTGAACTGTCAGCTTTTAAAAGACAAATAAGCTTGAGCTACTTGATTAGCCCATTTTCACCCATTGTATTGATGAAGGAAAACCATTTGTTGCCACATTTGGTTACTTGAGCCCTAATTAGATGGTTGGGAAACCCTTCTTACATTTAATTGTACATTTCAAGCTTGAATGAAGACTGTATAATCTTGAAAGAAAGCTTGTGAAAGTATGACACTGACCTGGAAACCAGGAGCACCAGATGCTCCCTGCTCTCCTTTCTCACCTGGAGCACCCTAAATTAGAAGACAACAATCTGTTACCACTGAGAAACAGTGAAAGGTCATGTACTAATCCACAGTTTTTTTAGAAAATATCATATGTCCTACTTACAGCAAGTCCGACGGGACCAGCAGGGCCATTGTTACCATCAGGACCAGGAAGACCCTAAAACAAAAGAAGAGGAATGCTATCAGAGCAGCTCAATTACTAAGAACCCGCTTCTTAAGACTGGATACTGAAGGATGTTTATAAAAGATATTTCTTTCTCTGAAATTCTTACTCTCAGTCCAGAGGGGCCAGCAGGTCCCTTCTCACCAGGCTTGCCACCCTCGCCCTACAAGAAGGTTCATTGATAAGCTCATTTATATGATATTATATTTTGAAAGATTGAATGTGCAAAATACAGTCAATACTTACAGAAGGTCCCTTAGGGCCGGGGAATCCAATATTACCGGGCTGACCTCTGGGTCCAGTTGGGCCAGGGGGGCCGGTGCGGCCATCTTGACCAGAGGCACCCTAGAGAACAGCATATAAAGTGGTGATAAATGTGTACAAAGCACAGTGCTCATGGATTAGTAATATTTATCTGGGTAACTCCAACTATGTGTATAGTATGAATATAAAAACTCACAGCAGGTCCTTCCTTTCCAGGGGGTCCAGAGCTGCCGGGGCTACCAGGGAGACCCTGAAAAGATATAAAATTATGGTTTTGTCAATATGGTCAAGAATGACTGATCTCAATGCATACTTCAGATTGAAGTTCAGATTGATTCTTGCTTTGTGTTTTACAGATTTTGTCATAATGGACTGGATAGATGTAAAATAATAAAGAGGCTGATACTCACTCTAGCTCCAACAAGACCAGACTCTCCAGCACGACCAGCATCTCCAGGAGGTCCACGGGCTCCAGGGGCACCAGTAGCACCACGAGCACCAGGCATGCCCTAAGGTACAAGATTCATAGATCAGTGTCTTAAATAAAGCAGAGCAATGTATAATTGCATGGATTTGGCAGGAGAACTATCCTATATGTATACATATTTTTTATCCAAAGCAGCTAAAACGCTGTCACATTCCATATACACTCCATAGCTTGTTTAAATACAGAAAAGATCTTTAATATCCCTTGAATCTCACCATTGGGCCCGATCTGCCAGCCAGACCAGGCAGACCACGAGTACCAGCAGCTCCCTGCAAGAAATGTCAATATACATAGATTAGCAAACACAGAATATACAAAACAGAACCAAATACATATATATTTCATGCAGAAGATTAATCATTATATCAAGCTTTATAAATATTTACCATTACTCTTACAGGAAGATCTCTAACATAGTCTCCTGGATTTTCTATTACTTTTTTCAATATTCTTTGTTGTTGTGTTTTATCTTTAAAAATTATTGCCTCACTAACCAACTAAAATTATATTTGTATTGCTTTATTTTTGTCCCTGTAGTACTCTTATAAGTCAAGTTTCCATTCTCTCGCTGGCACTTACAATTAAACCCGAGATGCCCCTATGAAAATTAACATTTTATTAATAAGGTCGAACTTACTCTAGGTCCACGCAATCCAGCGGGTCCAGTAGCTCCCTGCTCACCAGTTGCTCCTCTCTTGCCCTCTTCACCAGAGGGGCCAGGGGATCCCTGAGGACCAGAACTACCCTGTACAGGAAAAAGACAAAGAAGGAAGTGAACAAAGACATTCAGTCATAGCACAGACTATATGCTTTATTTATTGTTAAGATGACTGTCAGTGTGTATACTCACAGGCTCACCCTTGACACCAGCATCTCCCTTCACTCCAACGGGTCCGGGGTCTCCCTGAGCATTGAAAAAGTGCAAAGGTTAGACATGTATATATCTGAAATTCCCATATTAAAATTTCAGAATAAAAAAGAATATGAACATAAATAGTGTCATGCATCAAAATTTATTTAGCTTGGAATAATTTAATAAAATAACATACATACTAATAACATAGTTTATCCCTCAGCTGGTTTTACTTATGATTAAAATCTAGGCACAAGATATTTTGTAATATATTGTTTAACTAAAACAGCTGTATAGAACTGAAACTTACGTAATTATGTTACTATTGATATATTTAATATTAAGTAAAAAAATACTTCCATATCATGACTGTTGTGAAGTTGCATTGTCTCTTCAATTGAAAACATGACCTCTTTTCAAGCCAGAGTTTAAATGGCATCTAATTAAAGCTGGATTACTTCACTCAAAGCTGGATTTCTGATGTCAACATTTTTGATAATGAATCTGTTGAAATAACGGTTTCTATAAAACTTTCCAGCTTATTTATTATTTTAGACAAAAACCCACAAATGGCAGCTAAGACCAGTCAGGTGGTACTCACAGCAAGACCTCTTGGACCAGAGGCTCCAGAAGGTCCCTGGGGGCCAGGGCCACCTCTAGGGCCAGGGAAACCAGGGGCACCAGCAACTCCAGGGAGGCCCTGTAGAATACACCAAAAAAATACATTTTAAAAAAATCAAACAAACATATGCTTTCACACAAACAGAATTCATAGAAGTGTTACTCTACAAAAAAGCTAAGATGGTACAGTAATTGTAAAGTGATCTGTTTTACATTTTGACACTTCAACTAGCTTATTGTGATTTGTAGTTGCAATAGTAATTGCTGTTTAAAAATTAAAAATAAATGGGAATTTTAAAAAATAAATTAATGAAAAAATTTAAAATCTAAATTAAAAATGCTAAATAAATATGTATATAAAATACAGAAAAAATACATCTGACATGATAAGGCAATTTTTTCCTCTAATTCCAATGGAATTAGCCCATTTCTTTGCACACAATATATTTAGTTCAATTATTTAGTATGAATAATATGAAAACTTACAGCTGCTCCCTTAGCACCATTGATACCATTAGCACCAGGGTTACCCTGTCAAAGTACAAAGAGAGACATGTTATTTTTTTTTTTTATTAAGAAAATCGGGTGAATTTACCTGCAAATATTTAACATGCACTTACAGGGGGTCCGACTGGGCCCACAGCACCATTCGGGCCAGGCTCTCCTCTTTGTCCCTGAGGTCCAGATGGGCCAGTGGGACCAGCTTGTCCAATTTCTCCCTGTCAAATATTATAGGCACAGTAAATTTCAGATGTCAAAAGAAGGTAGGTTGTTATGCTGAATAAAGGAAAGGTATTGTATGTGTAAAGCATTAAATCTAATCAGATGATATGAACTGGCAGTTTTGGCTTGTATTAGCATGTCTAATAATCCTCTAGCACATTGTTTTATGCAGAGGTGTCAGATAGACATCAAATTTAGTTGACTTTATTCAGTTTTGATTTCTCCACCTGTCACTCATACCTTAGGTCCAGGGGCACCAGGGAATCCGGGAGGACCAGCTGCTCCCAAAGGACCCTAAGGGAAGAGAAAATGTGTTACGTCTACATTAGGACTCTGCTATAAGGCACATTTTAAGAGACAGGGAGGTCAAAGGGCAGCTAGTCCACTCACAGCAGGGCCGGCAGGACCAGTGTTGCCATCAGCACCACGAGCACCAGCTGGTCCAGAAGGACCAACACGACCTCTCTCACCAGGAAGACCACGACCACCCTGTGCAGCAAAAGAAATGAGGTATGTACTTAATAAATAGAGTTGACGTGGGTATGTATTTAAGGCCATTTAAGCTGATGCAGTCATTTGTGCTGGAGGCAGAATTTGGATTTTCATAAATTTTAATATTTGACTTACTCTCTGTCCGGGGGTTCCGTTTGATCCAGTAGCACCATTCTCACCCTGTTAAAAAAAGACAACCATAATCCTTTAAAATATGACAAGATATATTTGACTTGATTCATTTAATGCACAATAAAATGTGGCAAATTTATGAGTAATAATATCAGTAATAATAGTAATAATCATGTGTTGTATTTGTATAGCACCTTAATACACATAATGCGGCTTCACGAGTCAAAATATTTATATATAGCATCAGCAAGTGCAGTTTCTTTACACTGAACTATATTGTTTTATTTATTTTTTAAAGTGAGATGTTTTAGAATGTTAAAGTTTTGAATACTACCTTAAGACCAGCGGCACCAGGCTCTCCTTTGCGTCCATCAAGACCGGTGTAACCCTGAGGAACAAGAAATTAATATCATGGTTACTTAGGAGATATTAGCAATAGAAACGCCATGTTAAGTCTGTTTTTAAGAATTGATAACAATGTCTTCTCAATACTAAGCACTTACTCTGTGTCCCTTCATGCCAGGAAGTCCAGGAGTTCCGGGGAAACCACGGGCACCCTGTAGAAGAAAGAGCAAAGACAAAGTTCCTTGTAAGAAATATTACTGAGGTAAATACAAACATGCTTGATTTAAACAAAAATGTGTATTTTGATGCCCCTACCTGTGCTCCAGGGGTTCCTCTATCTCCGGGTTTTCCAGGTCTGCCATTGTTACCCTTTGAGAAGAATAAAAGAGGATGTCAAAACACAGCATTTATAAATAGGGCAATGAATAGTCGAGTTGTAGTATATGGTATTATAGCACTCACATCTTCACCATTTTTGCCAGGAGGTCCAGGGGGTCCACGAGCACCAACAGCTCCCTGTAATGAGACGATAGAGAGATAAATCAACATTAAAGTTGAAAGGTCATTTCCAAACTGTGTGTGAAACTGTGTTAAACCAAGAGTACTTACAGCCTGACCGGGCTCTCCAGGCTCACCAGCATGTCCTTGGAATCCTTGAGGTCCCTATATATATTCACAGAAAAAGGAATAAATGTTACATTTATTTTTTAGAGCCGTAAATGCTCAAAACAATATTTAATCAAAATATGAAAAATCGCTAATTCTAAACATTTTTTAATTTACAAATTTGATTAAAAAGTATCAATACTTCAATATGTTTGTTAAACAGATACTCACAGGGGCACCGGGAGGTCCAGATGGGCCTCTAGGTCCCATCAAACCCTGTAAAAGTGAAAGTGAATGTCAACAATGGGTGGCCGGAGGACTCAATATGATCAACAGTACAAATTCATTTACATATTATGATTACATAAATTAAAATAAATTAATTTCATTTGCACGACATTGCAGCATTGATAGTAACACATTTTGGCATCCTTAGTTTTGGATGTTATCATTCTTCAAGTTTTTAATATACTCTTAATATAAATGTGACATTAATATATTTAATAGAAAAGAGGATTCACATAAACTGAAATGAAAGTGATAAAAGCTGATATTAAATCTCATGAGCTCACCATAGGTCCAGGGCCAGGGTCAGGTCCTTTAGCGCCATCATATTGAGCAGCAAAGTTCTACACAAGAAATGAAGCAACATATTTAGCAAAAATAAATAAAGCATATTGAGCAACAATAATAAATAATTTTATTTCAGTAATTATTTGTTGATTTATTTTTTTAAATAATGCAATATTTTAATATTAACTATACCATTAAAAACATTCAGCAAGCAATGGAAAGCTTAAGTTATTTTAGCAATTTATTGACACAAAACATTCTCTAAATTTTTCTTCTTTTAATACTAAAATGATGAGGCTTTCATTAGAAATAAATACAGCTCACACTTTTGGAAGCCATTTTGAGGCCAAGGTTCAGGGCAAAGGTTAAAGGTCAAATGTTAAATATGACTGGGTCAAGGGGTAATGGGAGAATCATGAGATTCAAATATAACTACCCGCAGAATTTAATCACTGAATCACTATGTAATGTGTGTGAAACTTACTCCACCAAGACCAGGGGGGCCAGGGGGGCCAGCAGGCCCAGGAAGTCCAGGTCTGCCGGGTCTTCCATCTGGTCCTTTAGGACCCTTTGGAGAACAAGAACAAATAACAAAATGAAGCTAACTGTGATTGTTCTATTGTTTTAAAATGTGGGATAAATCTAGCCACCATGCTAATCTAGTGAAACTGATACCAAAAATATACATAAATAATATACATATACATACATATATAATGTCATTATAGATGATGGTAAAGTTAATCTCCTTATAGTAAACTCTTTGGCCTATTTTAAATATAACTGCAATGCTGAAAAATTACAGGATAAACTTACCCTCTCACCTCTGGGTCCTTTTGGTCCCCTGGTGCTCTATTTACAAAAAGTATAACCACACAACTGTTTTAAACTCCAACAGTATATTAATACTCCTTCATATGAAGACCACTTGCTTTTTTATATGCATGCTCAGGGTTAAGTCACATTTCCATATGCTATGCCACAGTTACAAACATGAACATCAGAACTAATGCTTATCTTCATATAATTGCATATACTAAAGGGAATAAATAAATAAAGGATTTATTTATTCCACCTTTTCTAAGATTCTTATGCCATTTGATGTGGAATAGCTCAAATCAATAGCATTTCTTGTATTCTTAAAACTACAAACATGCAAACTGATCTCGCAAAACAAGTATAACATGCACAGTGCATTATGTATCAGTAACTAAAACTAACATCATGCCTGGAACTTAATTAGATATTAATGAAAGTAGCAATGCACCAGTCATGTGATGCCACTTTCAACCAAGGTACTTTAAGGAGCTCAGAGGCCTAGTTTACATCACAAGAACGGGACATTGATCCTGTCCCTCTGTTTGAAATTTCATTACGTTCCTTTAAGCACCTTCTGTTGTTAGTGATCAACACTGTTGTGTGATATTCAGGTGAGCGATTTGATTCAATCCCAAATAACGTTCAATATTTATGCCAATTTTTATAATCTATGCTACGCATGTCCACTTGAGGGAACTGCTGGCTGAAATCCACCAGGTTGGAGGAATTTCTGTGGCATGTTGATTTTGTTACTTTGAGTCCACCTCTTCAGCAGGCCATCTAAAAAGATCCATTGTGCCCAGGTTGTCTGGTAGGCAGGATAGGGTGGTCTCTAGTTTCACTGACATTTGCTTGAGCCAATGGTGCTTTCCTCCTTCCCGTCACAGGCAAGAAGGAAAAACCCCAGAAATTCTGATAATCCGAAATGCTCTGGTATATTTGAGATTGACCAAAGGATCTTCTCACCGAATATCATCATCCATTTGGAGATTTGGGATCAGATAAGGTAAATTTCTCTATTTAATGCAATTGAAATAACTTCATGCGAGTGTACTGACCGCTGTATGATGAAGATGGGGGTGGAGGAAGAAAACAGAAAGAGAGAGACAGAGGTGATCGATTAGTTATGCACTCCGTATGTTGAAATATGGTAAAAGTTCTAAAAAAACATGTATAAAACGTCTACTATTTATTATTCTAGACTATTATTCACTCACTCTTAGCATTTCAGAAGAATCTAAACAGACAAAATGCAAATGTTTATGCTAAATACAGTACCCTTACGTACAAAAATGAATGTGAAAAATTATGTACAGGCAGTGTCTTCTTTTTGTTTGTGTGTGCGTGTTTGTGTTGTTGCCAAAATCAGATCAGATTTTAGTAGGCCTGGATTGAATTTTGTGCACTTACATCCGTGTATTGCTGGATTAATAGCTTAAATTAGATTTTATGATTAAGCATTTGTAGGAATGGCAACAAAAATATTTTTTTAAACATATTCTGTTGCATAGTGCGCTGTCCCAGGCTAAATTTATTTATTGATGTATTATACCAAGTGAGTCACAGGCAGTTGTTGTCAGGTACTACTAACCCTGTAGAGGTTATTAGTAATTGTTTACATGTTTAGGCCTTCCGGTTGCCATGCCAGGTATGACTCCCACTCAAACCGAATAGTTTTCATCCAGTAGGAGCAGCTACGTGTCATGTCACTTATTCACCACCAGGTGGCGTATTTGATTATTGGGTGGTGACCTAGTGCCACATTAAATGCCAAATTTTCAGTTTTCTAAAACTAGCAAAAAATAAATAAATTAAAGGAACGTATGTTTTATCAGATCAGTTTGTTCTAAAATGCTTTTATGTTTTAGAGGCATAAATCTTATTTATTTAAATCTGATTTATGTTTTGCTTATGATAGGCCTAAATGTATATTTAGGTATTATTTTAGTAACTTTTTTATTATTTACACTGAAAACAGTTAATTTAAATTAGATTATTAACAATTTTATAAGAATTATTTGGGGAAAAAAGATGTTACAGACTTTAGCCAGCAGGGGGCAGATTTTACAGACCCCCATAATTAAAAAAACGCTCCTGGAGTCTGGGACGATGATGAGGTACAGCGCCCTAACCTAGACTTCACAAATACACTTTTAAAAAGACTATTAACCAGCTGTCCGCAGTTTTTCTATATTTTTGTACTTATTTCTTAATAGTTTTATTTAATAACTATGCCATATGTTTCCGTTTCTCAGTCGCGACAGATGAAAATATCCAAGACCACGAAGAATCCGTTAAAAAGATCCGCTGGATTTAACAGTGACAAGCCACAAGGAAACGCCTCAATTCTTCAGATGTAGTTCTAGCTTTCCTTGAGGTAATTTCCCAGCAAAGTTCAACCAAGCAAGCGCAGCAAATCCAATAGAAGAAAGAAAAAGCCTTAGGATCCTTGGTTAGACAAAAAAAAAAGCATATTTCAAACTTACATTGACATGATGCTAGGTACGAAGTCACTGCAAGCAGCAACAGAATCCGGGTATCCACAAAGCTGAGCATGTCTAAACCGACATGCAGACTCCTTGTGCTGCAGTGCCCTGGTTTAACTACTTCAAGCAGGCATACAGTTGTGGTATAAACTCCAAACTTAGCAGGAACCTGCTGCCGTGATGCTAGAATAATAAAGACCAACCAGCCCTATTTATATGGCAGGAGGTTCCCTTGACTGCGTGTCCAGAGTGAGCCCCCAAACCAATGGGAGAGAGAGAGACTATATGACTCTCATCCTAGCACTGCCCTCATCCCTGCCTCTCTCTCAGACTTTTGGCAATGCTCTGACAATGATGACGAGTACAACGTTTTAATTAGATCCATTCTTTTGAGGACGTGGACATGGTCGAGCTTTATAAGAGAAAAGCTTACCGTTTTTCTCAGGCTTTTTTTAATGGCGCTTATAGCTCATTTGGAACGGGTGGGTCCGAGCGCGTCCAGCGGACACTTATGGCACGTTTTGCGCATTTGACGCATTTGACGCTTCTTCTTCACAATGCGCTTCTGAGCCCGGATTCACGGGAGATATAACTAACTGAAGAATACTCGCTGTATACAGGCGTAAAAAGTCAGTCTTAAGCACTTCGATTTGAAATGTAATAACGCGGCGCGCATCACCAATACGCGCATGAGTTTGAATGGAACTGTGGCATATGTTTGTCTTTTGTTATGTATTAAACGTGTCTGCTTTGCCATACAGATACCACACTCAAATCCTCCGTTTTTCGTTTTATGTGTGCACTATGAGACTGCCATAGCCTGCCATTCATTTTGACTTTGTCTAAAATAAAGCTTTATTAAACCATACACTGTATATGGGTCAATCACGTGACTATATTTTCCCCCTGGGTCTATTATGTTATTTAGAACTGCATTCATTGAATTCAGACCAAAAATTACTATTCTTTAGTAAAGGTTTTTAAGTCATGCTAATTTAATGGGGATTAATATAAGTGTTTGTTTTGTAACAGTTCAGACATTTTTTTTAAAAAGTAAGAAATATAATAATAATAGGACAATAAGAAATAAAAACTTTATTGTATAGAAAAAGTAAAAATGTTACATTATTTGACATTTGAGATTGATTTATTGTTTAGTTATTATTTATTTATTTTATTTATTATTTATTATTTTGTTATTAAAATAAACATTTCTTCTGCAAATCAGTGTGAAAAAGTCAGTGTGGCATAACTGACATGCAGGAAGCCATTTTGTTGTCATGTGACAAGTAAAACAGTGACGACCCCTTTAGACCCTCATGACTTAAAAAATGACTTTAATATATCACGTTTTTGTCATTTTTATGAAAAGTCAGGTTTTGTCTGTTTAAACACTATGGAAGCTTTAATCTTAACCTATTCATGGAATATATTGTTTGATCTAAAGATTTCTCTTTTTTGTCATTATTATTTGTCATTTACCCATACACTGATGACCAACTGACCAGCCTCAGGCTTTTTTCTTCATCGTTCAACCTCTTTTGTGGGACAGTTTTGCTGTAGACCTTTACTTCAGATCACTTTTAGACAGAAGACTAAGGCCAGTCTAGGAGATCTAATTTCAGATCCTGCCTTCCTCAGTGCAGCTCTGGCCACAGGACCAGACATGTCTGCAGCCAGAATCCAGCACTTAGTCCTCTGCAGAATGCGGAGCTTAAAAGCGCACAAACCCTATGGCATGTTCACTAAAACACACACATTTACTGTGTCTACCAGTGTGTGTGTTTCAGATTGAATCTAAATTTTCTTCCAATCCAAAATTACTATAGGAACATTATTAAAAAAAACAGTAAAATGCATTGCTTTTAATGCATTCAATCATTAAAAATTGTGTTTTTTTTTTACTGTCTGTATGTTCCAGAGCTATAGGGATCCCACATCAGCTGTTGTTGGCTACAGGATATTCTGTGCAGTTTACAGTAATATTCTGTTGTCAGTAAACTGCAAGTGCCACTATTATGTTGATTAAAACACTTAATAATAAATGTGCAGTTGCTGCAATGCAAATAACATGACTTTAAACAATGTTAGATGCTATAGAGTAGCATATTATTTGCACCTCAGTGTATTGCAATCCAGTGTGTATGATTATTTATTAAAATCACAAAAGTATGCCATATTGGCACCTTACTTGTCCCTTTTCGTAAAACCTAACCTAAAATATTCCTGTAGTAAAGATGTCCAAGAGCCATGCACGGTTTTGAGCGTGTGTAAATAGAAACTCAGTAATGATAACTGATGTGCAAGCATGTTTGTTTTCTTCAGTGTAACAAACTCCTGAGGTCTGTTACAGCCCACCCACTGTTTAAGTGGTAAATTGGACAGGATGGGAAAGTTCATAGACTATGAGTGCTTAATTAGACTCCTCAGCAGGACTATAACACACTCTGTAACTCACACCTATTATTGTCACTAGTGTTCATGATGACGGCTAGATAGATAGAGTCCACATACATTTGACAAACCCAGCAAGGCAATTTAGGTGTATTGTAAACATACAGCAGCCTATATTGTTAGGCTTAAAGGAGCTAAATAACAAGTTTTCTTAAGATGGCGGCTCCAGTATTTCTTTTCCATTGGGCTTCACTTCTCTGCGCCAGAAAAATATTAGTCATTGCTGGAATGTCCAAGCAACTCGCTTGTAGTTAAAGCAGGGAAAGCAATGAGGGGGAGGAGCGTATGAGAGCAAATGTGTTTCAAAGATGGTCAGGAACTGCAGCATGTTCAGTCAAACATGGAATTCAACAGATTCAAGAGAGACTAGATGAAGAGTAGGGAACAGTGCTTAGCGCATTAGTGAAACAGAAGATGAATTAGAAAATACAACCATGCGTTTGTTGACTATATAACCTTATAACAATGAAATTGTCAGAAGTATAAAATGTTCTGAAAACTCTCACTGTAAAATCATTATTAACTGAAGTACTTTTTACATAAATAGAAAGTAAAACTACAGGTTAACTTTTACCAGTCAGCCAGAGCTGATGAAAATGTAAAAACTGTAACTTAAACACAATGTAAGTCACTTTGGATAAAAGCGTCTGCTAAATGCATAAATGTAAATGTAAACTTGCTAACTATTAAAAGCACCTAATTTAAGAAATTCATATGCAACTGTTGTTATTTTGAGCTGTGATTTATGAAAGGTAATAATAATGATAATAAGTAAGTATAAGAACAATAGTAGCAATAATCATCATCATTATTGTTTATATTGCTTGTAAATTGTATTAATAAAATATTTAATATTTTATTAATACAATTTATATAT
>JAUMHE010000027.1:1948622-1960050 GCA_032359235.1 Enteromius mattozi | reverse complement strand
CTGGAGAAATGAGTAAAGTGTGTTTAAATTTCAGACCTTTTTCTTAAAAGGTGACTTTTATTCAGATTGCCTGCATTCTGAGCAATTCACATCAGGGCTCTGACTCACTAAATGGCATATTATTGGGTTTAGCAGGCTTCCAGACAGAGCTGCGAGGATATTTGCAATATTTATTTAGATTCTGTTCATTCCTAAACAGTAGTGTAGGAGAAAACCTTTATCCGTAATAATATTGCAGTTATTTTAACTAACAGATATTTTATGGAATCAGATTAATGATCATACTTAACATGTCATCTCAGCATTAAGTGCTTTTTATTATACTGCATTTGTTTTAAAGAACAGTATGTTGCTGCAATACAATCCATAGTTTTTCTCTAGATGATTTCATGGACAGGAGTCCATGAAACAAGTCTTTTTAATGATTTCCAAAGCCTCCATCTTAGTCCGTTTTATTATGGCCATTCCTTTGTTTGTCAAAGATCCCAGAGATCATCCAATGCAAATATTAAGCTCTCCAGTGCTGTAGACTGAGAAAACCATTACAGAGTGACATGTTTGCTCTACTCCTGTCCTGTTAACACTCCCATCTGTCCTGATGAATCCCTGTGATACCTTGGAGTGGAGGGAGTTGATATTAGTGTATTATTGCTTTATAGCGCTTCCAAATTCAGCCTTTATGCATGTGTTGCACTGGGAATTTTCACTGTTTGTATTACTCCACACATTTGTATTTGCTCTTTTTATTTTTTGCCTTTAACATGTTTATTTTTGTAGTTTTTATTACTTATATTTAGCTGTAGTTTCAATTAGCTGTAGTTCAGTTTTTTTAATTTTACATTTTTCAAGGTTTTCATCTCCTTTTTATATTTTATTTAGTTTTATTTTAAAAAAAAAATATATAATATATATTAGTATTTTTCTGTTCCAATACACACTTAACATTTAGTTACAATACACAATTATATAGATATATTTTAATAGAAATATTAAAATCTAATAATATAATATTATTTACAAATGATATTATTAACTAAGTTAAAACTTAAATCAGAAAATCAGAGCTTTAAGTGGAATGAGAACCATCTTTTCCTGTAACACAAGTGTTCTGTGCTACAAAACGCATTAGTTGTGAATTTTATTTTCTGTTGTCAGTGGCTGGGAGTACATATGGACAAAGCACAGTTTCTTTCTGGCTCCCTATTGGCTACTGGAGATATCAGTGAAATTTGCATATTTGTCAGAACGCAGCTTGTGCCCAAAGACCTCAAAGCGCCATTGAAAATAGATGCTGTTGACTGGTTATCAGGGGATTGGCTGTGCATTTGAGCATGAAGTCCAACCTTTTCTGGGAGAACACATACAAGGAAGACACAGCTTTGAGTTTACTGATAAGTGCTCTTTAATTGTTCCATTATATCTTAATATTCAAAGTGTCTCTTATAGTTGAAATGGAATGGGCTATTTGTTGTCTTGGGTTTGGGGCAAAAAGAGAAATACACTGATGACACTGACTGGAGGGCTTTTCTAACACATTGATATGGGCTCTTACAAACAACACTCCTGTCCCCTGCGATTACACTCACGGCCCGTTTGTCATGGTAACAGAGGCTCTCTGGCTTGCTCCGTTCTCCATTAGCAGACTTTAATCTAGGAGTGATCAAGACCCATCCAGTCTTTCTAAATGACATGGAAATTCTTCAGACAAACTGAAATAGCTTTTTGTGGCTATGCTGTCAGCATTGGTTTGGGCTGGAAGGTGGGGAATTTTTGTGGTTGCAGCTTAGAAATCCTCTGATGGCTTCACCACAGTGTTCAGAAATTATTCTCTTCTCTATGTCCATCCAGAAAGTGTGATCTTTTTGCTTTCTTTCAATTTCTGCATGAATCCGCTCACAATCATTCAAAAGATCAATTAAAAGATAAAGTGTGTTTGCTATAAGTGACTGCTTTTCTCAAACTTGGCCAGAGTTTGTCGGCTTTCCTCTTCTATAAAGCTACCTTATGAAAATGACAACATTTATAGCATTTATTTCTGTCCAAAGGTCTTTTGTACTAACCCTGTAAAGCCTGTCATATGAAATAATAGTTTTTGTTTTTAACAGTTTACTCAATGGAACAAGTTTTAGAACTCTAAATATTATAATAATATGTGTTTTGATGCCACATGCTATTTGGTGCAATTGCTAATTTTTATATGGTCAAAAAGTGACATTCTGATTTTTATATGATTTTTCTGTAATATGAGGAAAAATAAAAGGTAAAGTTATCTATAGCCCAATAAGTGTTGCTCTTGAAATGTTACTAAGTTGGCATGGGGGCAGCAAAAGGCTGAAAAAGCAAGTAATTTTGAAAAGATTCAGCTGGGAGAACATCTAGCAATTAATTAAGTTATTTGAAATTAGGTCTGTAAAGTGATTAGCTATAAAAGGGATTAGAGAAGCAGAGTTAGTAGTGTGTGTTGTTTATGAATATTTCAGGATGACACACACATTACACACATCCTTCTCATTGCTTTTTTTTTTTCTTTCAGTGTCCTCTTCTTGACTTGATGTCTTCACCTGACAGGCACTTTCCTGACACACATAAAATGTAACTGAAGGAAGTTTTCACAGCAAAGCAAGAAAATTAAATGAAATCACACAAGTGCATGACACAGTGCCTCATAAACCTAAATAACAAAAAGCATAAACTTGTTTATTCTAGGGAAACAAAAAATTTAAAGAAGTCATAGTAATTTGTTTCAGCAGAAACTTTTTATGCAAACTAGGCTCATTATACATTTTGCAATTAATGTCAATCCATTACTGCCTGCGTAGGATTTCATGTAAAAGAGATGTTTGTGTACACTTTCTATTGATCATGTTAGCTTTCCATTAAATGATAATTTCAGATGCTTGGACCAGTGTTATTTATAATATTTATATACTATTTGTCACGTTTCTGTCTGTTTTAGTGTTGTTCCCATGTCTTCCTGTTTTGGTTTCATTTTGAGTTCCACGTGCTTTGTCCTTATTTGGTGTTTCCTGTCTTCTATGTAATCATTAGTTAATTTGCTTCCAGCTGTCTTCCCCAGGTGTCTTTATTTCTCCCCTCGTTATGTCTATTATTTAATGTCTGTGTTCCTGAGTTCCTTTGTGAGTCTTTAATGTTACTTTGTACTAACGTTACCTCCTGGCTTTATGTTGTGTTCAAGAGTTCATTTCATTAAAATACTATTTTGTAATCCCGTGCATCCTGCGATCTCCATCTCACTGCACCGCACGTAACAGAAAGACTCACCTAAACTGACACGGAGGATGAATTGGGCCGAGGAAATCCTCCACCGTCAGCACCCGCCAGAGACCACACCACGAGAGCGTCCAGTGCCTGCTCCCCGTAAATGCCCATCTGAAACTATGGCGCAAGACAGATTCCACTCCGCAATTACGGCCAGGAGAGCCATCCCCTAACCCTGTGCATGACATGCGGCCAGAAGAGGCTTTCCAGTTCCCCACGGATTCCAGTTCGCTGTTCACAAGTCATGTTCTCGACTTATGGCAGGGAGAGCCATTCCAATTCCCAGCGGATTCCAGTCCGCTGTTTCCAAATCCTGCTCCAGAGATTCGGCCAGGAGAGCCGTTCCAGTTCCCCGCGGATTCCAGTCCGTAGTTTCCAAGTCCTGTTCCAGAGTTTCGGCAAGGACAGTGAGCCTCCCCAAGAAAATTGGGGGGGGGGCTAGTATAGCCATGGTCGTGGAGAGGGTGGGTGGGCCGAGGGTTTGGGCTTGGGATCTGGTAATCCCCGCCATGGCCTCCAGGGACGCCTGGAGGCATCCAGTGACTCTGCCCCCTTCCGGCCTCCAGGGCGCCCACTCTCCCTCCCCGGTTATTGTTTTTGTGTTTTTCTTTGTTATTATTGTCGTCGTGAGGTCACGCCTGGCTGGGAGGGGGAGGTAATGTCACGTTTCTGTCTGTTTTAGTGTTGTTCTCCTTCTCCCTGCACTGCACGTAACACTATCACAGTATTTATTCATATTTTTAATTAGCTTTTGTTTTTGTATTTTAATTTTAAGTTTGTCATTTTGTTATATGCTTTTATCATCTTTATGTTTTTATATTTAGCCTTAATTTATTTTTTATTTCATTTTTAGTCATTTTAGTGCATAAGCTTACACTTAATTGTTTCTAATAATTAATTGACTAGGCAGCATTTCTAATTTCTTAAGTAATACAACATTTATATTTGATTTCATTTTAGCTTAATTCTTAATTATAATTAAGAAATTATAATTATATAATTTTTCAATACTTGTAATTAATAATAACAAGACCTGGCCTGGTGTGCATTTCCTGAATAACAATGTAGCTCACTGCCTATCACTATCTTTATCACAGTACGATGCATTGTTGAAGAACCTAACTAGCTGGTAATGACTGATTTCCCAAAACATAAAAACTTTATCGCATGTCCGGCATCCAAACCATGTTTTGTTGTTTATGATGTCAAGCAGATGGTGGAGTGATAACTTCTTTTCTGCTTAATTTGATCTGTTTGAGATTAATTTAATGTCATATTATTGCTATAAATAATTCACATGGCATAGGATTACTGCTTTACTTTTTTTTTGTGAGTTTTACATCACTCTGTGATTCCCTCAATGGTGGAGCACATACATGCGACTGTTTATTGAAACTATATGGATTCAGGAATCACCAAACCGTTGAACAAGTTGGTTAACTTAGTTTTTAGTGACATAACTGGACTGCTGTGGTGTGTCGTGATACTGCTAAAGTGTTTCAGATTGTAGTTGTGCATCCTCCACAAAGCAGATTGGTTTTGTTGCTCTGTTTTCTGATCTGCATACTTAATTTATGCAAAACTGCTAAAACAGCACTGCACATTGAAATATTCAGTACTATTAGTCAATTCCCCTCAGTGTTTTGTCTACAGGTGTGCAGCCCAGGAGAAATTACCCTGAAATTATTCGGCATCAACAAAGTTCACAGTGTGGATATTTTCCATTATCCATTGGATGCACCTGTCATCCTGTGAAGGCCAGGCCTAAGCTAATAAGGCTTTATTCTTGAAAACCTTTCAGTGATAGAAAAAATGTGGGATTTAATGTATGCAAGTCAGGTGCACTCTCTGTCAGAAAAAATGATGCTTATTTTAATAAACCCCTACAGACAATGCTTTTAAAATCTTGAAATCTGTTTACACTCACTGATTGTGTTCTATATAAACTGCATATGATTTGCATTCAGGTGTGGTGTGTAAAAACAACAGTTTGAAATGTAAATGTGCCATTTGAGAAAGCTGGAGATTTATGAATGACTGCTGTTGTGATTAGGGAAGCAAATCATTCTCGTTGTGTATTTATTTAAAATTGACATTCAAATTCTCATCTGTGCTAACATGAAGCTGTCATTAGGCATGTTTTAATTTTTTTCTCTCTTCCTTTCTTTCCCTTTAGGACGTGCAAGACTTAACTGGTGAACTGGTGGGCTGGAGAGCTTGCGGCGAGCCTGTCAAGTGACTAATGACTAACGAACAGGAAAAGAGGAGCAAAAACAGCTATTCTCACAATTAATGAAAGGCACAGAGGCATAAGCATTTACTACTAACAGCTATTTTGACCCCAGCGCCTAACCGCAACCTGCACGTAATTTGTTCAATTATCTCAAATGTCTGGAAAACATGGCACAACTAACCCAGAGGTCCTTTCATATTTACAGACGGATGATATAAAGTGGCACTGTGTCTTTTTTAGCTGAGTTTTTGCCTATGTGTATGCGCTGCGCACACTGTGTTCTAGAAAATCTGCAATGCCACGCAGGAAAACATTTGCTTTTAGCTGAATAATTTATTAAACATGTACATAACACTAAAACAAGGACACACACACACACACTTACAGAAAGTTTACCATTTCAGAGTCTTAAAGGGATGGATTATTTCCATTTTTTACATATCATGAAAGTCAAAGGGGTCCGAAATAACACAGGAAAGCAACTATTTTCCTTGTACGGACAAAATAAAACACTAAGATATTTTCTTAAAATCTCACTATGAAAATATGAATATTGACCAATCTGTTGTTCCCCGCAAAAAAACAAAAAAGAGATAGCAAACACATTTTGCAAACCAGACATATATTAATGCTTGAAAGGTAATAAAATGTGGAGACAATTTTTTTTTTTTCTTGTGTTTTCAGAACATCAGAACAGCTCATGTTTTATTCATTGAAACTGGGAGGCTTGCACAAAACCCTGACATAAAAAAAAAAAACGTGGACACAAGCAGGCCTTCTGGGCCATGGCCGGATGTTCAGACAGTGCGGTGGAGCAAAGAAACACTTTGCCCAGCTCAAGGACCAAACAATGAACAATTAAAGTGAAATGATTGTGATTCTGTAGCACACATGGAACAGCAATCTAGAAATGATCCATTGAGGTAGGATTGCTGGCCTTTCAAGCTTACACACAAAATAGAACAAAGTCATTTTAGACAAAGAAGTTTGCTTATTTAAGCTTTAAAAACTTGGCACAAATTGCTGAAAAAATCCAAATGACAAAAATCATGCTTATATTTTCAAGGATCAAAAAGAACATTCAGACCAGACTGCTCAGATAAATAGCAGGCTTAAATTGCTCCAAAGGATCAGCTGTTTTAAGTATATCTCAAAGAGTTTCTCTGAATACTGGTCTGTTCATTGAAAGTAACTGCCATATATGCTAAATTTGACCTGCCTTTGAGATCTTAAATAGATAGTTCACCAAAAAAAAAAAGAAAAAAGAAGGAAAAAAGTAAATAAAACCCAATGTTGTTACTGTTAACTGAAGCTAAAGCCAAAACCAAAATTAAAATAAAATAAAAATACCAACATTAAATAAAAATATAAATATTGGTAAAAAAAAATTACAAATTAAGAATGTTACTTGGCAACTAACTACAATAAATAAGTGTAAGTACTTGTAATGATCGGGCCGAGTCGTTCGGATCCATTTGCGTAGTTTTATTAGCACTGAAGGCAAACAATGAACACTCACGGGCAACAAGGCTTTCAAGGGTAATCCACAAGAGTAACAAAGTCCAGGCACAGTTCGGGGCAGGCAGCAAGGTTCGTAGTCGAAGTGTCCAGGCTAGGTCATACACGGGTAATCCAACAGTGAGAGTAAACGCTTGGAATTGCAGCATGGGGACTAACAATACTTCGCACTGAGTCAGTCTCGACCGCTCGTATAAATAGGAACTGAACGAGCGTAGCCCGGAACCGAACACAGTTCCGGGGTGAGGGGTTGCATAGAAAACGGTCCAGAGGGGAAACTAAAACTCGGGGGATGGTTCCCGCTGGTGCCGTTCAGAGCGAGCCACAGAGGCGCGGCTCGTAACAGAGCCCTCCCCCTGCGAGCAGCTCCTGATGCGTGGGCGATTCTGGTTGGGTCCTGGGCGGCGCCGGGGCCTTCCTCGAGGCCGAGGCCTGGGCCTTTCAGGGTGGTCTCGGTGGAAACCCTCAATGAGAGCGGGGTCCAAGATGTCCTGGGTGTCCTGGATGTACTGGGTGTCCCGCGTACGCGGGAGGTAAACTGAGGCCCGCGATCGGTCACGATATCCTCAGGTAAGCCGTAGAATCGGAAGAGCTGGTCTACTAGTACTTCTGCTGTTTCCCAGGCGGTGGGTAGTTCGGTTGGTAGCCGCGACCTCGTCCTGGTCCCTCGCTCCTCCCGGTCCCCCAGCGGGTTTGAGAAGTGACACATGGAAGGTGGGAGAAATACGGTAAGTGTCAGGTAATTGCAAACGATATGATACAGGCGTAATCTGTCTAACTACTTGGAAGGGACCGACATACCTGGGGCAGAGTTTCTTGCAGGGTTGTCGAAGGCGTAGGTCACGGGTCGAAAGCCAGACCCACTGACCTGGCTCAAAGGTGGGTCCGGGTCTGCGTCGACGATCGGCCTGGAGCCGCCCACGTCGAATGGCTTGGGCCAGGTGAACATGAGCGGAGTTCCAAGTTTCCTCGCTGCGCTGGAGCCATGAATTAACTGCGGGGAGTTGAGTGGGTTCTCCGGACCAGGGGAACAGGGGTGGCTGGAATCCCAGCACAACCTGAAAGGGGGTGAGCCCGGTGGCTGGTTTGCGGAGGGAGTTTTGTGCGTATTCAGCCCAGGTTAGATACTTGCTCCAGTCCCCTGGATTGCTGTGGCAGTAGGAGCGAAGGTATTTGGTAAGTTCTTGATTCTGTCTCTCTGCTTGCCCGTTAGATTGTGGGTGATAGCCCGAAGTTAGGCTGACGTGTTAAGTGATGTGCAAAATGCCTGCCATACGCGGGATGTAAACTGAGGCCCACGATCGGTCACGATATCCTCAGGTAAGCCGTAGAATCGGAAGAGCTGGTCTACTAGTACTTCTGCTGTTTCCCAGGCGGTGGGTAGTTTACGTAGGGGTATGAAGCGGCAGGCCTTGGAGAACCTGTCGACTACCGTGAGGACGGTGGTAAAGTGATTGGAGAGGGGTAGGTCAGTCACGAAGTCCATGGCTAGGTGAGACCATGGTCGCTGCAGCACAGGGAGTGGCTGCAGGAGACCGGCAGGGCGCTGGCGCTGCGACTTGATGATATTGCAGGTGGCGCAGGTCTGAATGAACTGGTGAGTATCAGGGGAAAGTGTGGGCCACCAGAATCTGTTATGGAGTTGATCGATAGTATCGGTGATACCAGGGTGGCCTGAACTTGGGGAATCGTGTACCAGGTGAAGGACTTGTGGGCGATACGTGTCAGGTACGTAGAGCTTTCCCTCGGGGCATTCCGCCGGGGGTGGGTCCTGAGCATGGGCGTTCACGATCTCGGTAATAATGTCCCACTGGACCGGAGCGATGAGGATCGTTGCGGGCAGAATAGACTCAGGTTCTGGGGGTTCAGCAGGGTCCTCATGGATACGTGAGAGAGCGTCCGCCTTGCAATTCTTTGACCCTGGGCGATAGGTAATTCTGAACTGGAATCGGGAGAAGAAGAGGGACCACCTAGCTTGCCGGGCGTTCAGTCTCTTAGCGGAGCATAAATATTCAAGATTTCTGTGATCCGTCAGCACCAAGAACGGTTCGTTGGACCCCTCCAGCCAATGCCTCCATTCCTCCAGAGCGACCTTGAGGGCCAGCAGCTCCCTGTCCCCCACGTCGTAATTACGTTCGGCGGCACTGAGTTTCCGTGAATAGAAGGCACAGGGGTGAAGCCTGTTGTTAGGCCCGTGGCGTTGCGAGAGAATGGCCCCGAGACCGTTACTGGATGCATCCACCTTGACGACAAACTCCTTACTGGGGTCTGGATGTTTCAGTATGGGGGCTGTGGTGAATCGATTCTTCAATTCTTGGAAAGCCTGGAGAGCGTCGGGTGACCAGTGGAGTGTGCGAGTTCCTTTGCGTATCATGGCTGACAGTGGTGCTGCTACCTGGCTGAAGCCCCGGATGAAGCGTCTGTAGAAGTTAGCAAAGCCCAGGAATCTTTGTAACTCTTTCAAGGTTCTTGGTTGGGGCCAGTTTATGATGGCTTGAACTTTAGTGTCGTCCATTATAACTCCCTCCTGGCTAATCACGTACCCCAGGAAGGCCACCTTGCTCTGATGAAACTCACATTTGGAAAGCTTCGCGTACAGTTGGTGAGCTATAAGACGTCTCAGGACTGTTCTAACATGCTGGACGTGAGAGGCAAAGTCACTAGAGTAGATTAGTATATTGTCAATGTAGACGATGATGTACTGGTTCAGGAGGTCCCGGAAGATGTCATTCACGAATGCTTGAAAGATCGAGGGACTGTTTGAGAGACCGAAGGGCATAACCTGATATTCGTAGTGCCCAGATGAGGTTGAGAAGGCCGTCTTCCATTCGTCACCCTCCCGAATCCGAATCAGGTTATAGGCACATCGAAGGTCGAGCTTGGTGAAGAACTGGGCAGTGACTTGGGATATGTAACAGGACGAAGACAGTGCTGGTAACAGTGTGCTGACCATTGGGTGAGCTCCTTGGTGTCCCAGGAAATGGTCGGGTTGTGCCTCTCCAGCCAGGGCATACCGAGGATAACGTGGTGAACCGGTGAGTGAATAACATATAGGTGAATGTCCTCCTGGTGAAGCGTGCCCATCAATAGGTGAAGTTCCTCGGTCTTGCTGGTCACTCGGCCGGAGCCTAGGGGGCGCCCATCTAAGGCCTCCACTGCCACACGGGAACCACATGAAACCAGAGGAAGAAGGTTGGTGTTAGCAAAAGTTTCGTCTACAAAGTTCCCCGCAGCACCCAAATCAATTAATGCCTTGGCCCCAATGTTGATGTTATTGAAACTCAGAGTCACCATGACTTCAAGGGTTCTGTTAGAGAAGACATCACTCACCCGTGGATTCTCAGGACGCTCGGGCCTAGTGGGGCAGTTCAGATGCAGGTGTCCAGGTAATCCACAATAAAGGCATAGTTTCTCACACATGCGACGAGCACGTTCCTCCGAAGACAGCTGAGTGACGCCGATCTGCATCGGTTCGGATGTACCGGCCTGGGGTAGTGCTTGGAGGGTTCGAGGTAAGCGTCGGTTGCGTCGAGAGCGCAGCATGTTATCAAGGGAAATAGCGAGACTCATGTAAGCGTCCAGAGAGAGACCCTCGTCCAGGCAGGTGAGCTCTGATTGAAGATCATCGCTTAGTGCACGGCGATACATGGTTCTCAGGGGTTCTGGGGGCCAGCCAGTCTGAGCCACGAGGGTCCGAAACGTGAGCGTGAAATCCGCAGCCGTCATGTTTCCCTGTCTGAGCGTCATGAGCTCGTCCTCTGGTGCCCGGCCGGCGGTGGCATGCTCGAACACGGCTCGGAATTGCTGCAGAAAGTCGTGGAACGAAGGGTAAATCATGCGGTGTCCGTCCCATGCTGCTGTTGCCCAGTCGAGCGCCTTGCCGGAGAGCAGAGAACTAACAAACGCCACTTTCCTGTCGTCAGTGGGGTAACACATAGGCTGTTGTGCTATAAAGTTAGTACACTGCATCAAAAACCCCCTACAGCGACCCGCAGTACCATCAAACTTATCTGGAAGTGAGAGTCGGGGAGGCATGGCGGCCGTAGGAGCAAACATGGCGGCAGGTGCCTGCGGTGGTGGAGAAGAGACAGCCACGGCGGTGGCGCCTCCGGCCTGACTAGCCGTGAGCGCGCGCATGGAGGTAAGCAGTTCCTCAGTCATGGCGGATAGTTTCTCCAGCTGCTGCTGATGAGCGAGCAGCATGCTGGCTTGACTGGAAACCTTGTGAGCGAGTTGATCTATGACCGCTAGTTTTATTAGCACTGAAGGCAAACAATGAACACTCACGGGCAACAAGGCTTTCAAGGGTAATCCACAAGACTAACAAAGTCCAGGCACAGTTCGGGGCAGGCAGCAAGGTTCGTAGTCGAAGTGTCCAGGCTAGGTCATACACGGGTA
>JAUMHE010000027.1:1924534-1944408 GCA_032359235.1 Enteromius mattozi | reverse complement strand
GTGTGGGTGTGATGATGAGGTGCAGGTGTGTGCGATCAGTCCAGGAGTGAGGCATGATGGGCAATGGAGTTCAGAGCGTGGAACTGTTCTGGCTGAAGTGCCCTCTGGTGGAGACACTGAGGGAACTCCAGCTCAAGATTGTAACAATGCTTCTGCAATTATCTCTTATTATTTTTTAAATAATAAGAGATAAAATAAGAGATATATAATTAAAAATTATGTAAATGATGCATTATCCATCAATATTAAAGACACTGGAACACATGCAATAAATACAAACTGTATTTACACCCTTTCAGACCAAGTGTCAGAAATTGATTCCCTTGGAAAACAGTTTGCACAGGCTATTAATTCTGCCTAATGATTACAAATGGGTCACAATATACCCAAAAAGACCTGTGCAAATCTTGGCAGTATGAACTCAAGCTGTGTTTTTTATTGTTTCTGTTCAACATTTTGGTTCTGCATCAAAATTACAAAGGGATGTAATTACAAAAGTTTGCATCACACGTGTGCGTTTTTCAAGATTGGGTAGCTTTGTTTGCGTGGAGATGCATCAGAGGTTTTTCAGCAACCTTACTCAATACAAGAAAATCCCTATTGATTAGTTTTTAATGGCTTAAATTTACATTTGAATTATTAATAAAACAAGCACCAATAACTTATGCACGGCAATAATGATTTCACCATGCTTTGACTGCTTAATTACGATGAGTCAATTTTACTTAATCTCGGAGTTCCTACATTTTAATCTGAATGTAATTGTTCACACTTACTAAAAGCATCTCTGAATAGACTAAGCGATTGCATTGATAATGAGAAAATATGTGATTCCAATCACAGTAAATGCACTTCACAGACGAAATGAGTTAACAAAGCTTCCATAATCATTGTCAGGATGTTCTGACCTTTCCAAGCAAGTTCTTTAATTAACCTTTTGGACCATTTGGAATGCTTAATTACCTATTGGCATCTGTTCATAATATGACAGATAAAGCATTGACTGTCCTTGTAATTAGTCACAGTTAAATGAATGTATTCATTAGGATATTTGCTCTGTAAATTGTTTTTTGCTTTCTCTCTTCACGTCCATCTTTTTTGACTTACTTCCTGGCATCATCAGAAATGACCCGCACCCCTCATAATTTAGTTTCTGCCATCCACCAAGCCATATGGGGTTATTTTCATTTCCCTCTTTTCAAGAGCAGCTGTGGCTGTGCAAAGTGAATCAACCTCCGTCCATGGCCTTCCTCTCCCTCTTGTGCGTAACTCTTCAACCAGTTAGATCAGCTCTACCCTGCTAGCGCTCTCTATATTTAGACATTAATCAGATACTATAATAATTTTTTCACTGTATTGTCCCTCTATCTCTCACCACTGTCCTTTGTGAAGCCTTAGCTACACAGACACTCTTCTCCGCATCGGCATGCAGAGGTCATGAGGGACTGGCCAAAGTTGGTTTGATATGTGAATGATATGAAAATTTATGTGTCAGTCAACAATGTGTATGCCCCGATGAATCATGCCTCCACCATTATGAATTTTAATAAATGAAGTTCAAAATACGCTCTCCAGTTTTCGATAATCAGGTTCTAGCTGTGGGGAAGATATTGCTGCTTTAAATGCTATGCATGGAAAAAGTAAAGTAAAAACAAATCAACTCTCAGTAGAGTCAGACCATCAAAATCTGTTTTGAGCATCCTGATGCTAGATTCCTCTTTATGTATCTAAAGAACATTTGATATATTGATTTTGATTAAATCCATGTATCTATGCTGAGTGTTACATAAATACCTAATTTTGATTTGATTGATTTAGATCTATCTATCTATATAGACACCCTGTCTGTCTCCATCTCTTACATTCCCTGCCTCTCTCTATACTCTTCTGCATACATGCTCTCTTTCTTTCCGTTATACCCTCACACCCTTTTCTTGTTGGTTATTTGAAATGTTTACCTGGTCTCATTCATCTCAATTTCACATTTGCAGAGACAAAAGACAGAATTGAGACACATCTCTCTCTCCTTCCTCGGAGTCATAGATTACCATTACCGCCCAATAAACAAATTTTTGCATGGCATAAAACAAACAGAACAAATAAACACAATATTTGATGTAGCACGTGCCTGCCACGTGAATAAAACACATTCATGCAGTATGAATGAGCTGATTTGAGTATGTGCTCTTGGTTTTTCTGCAGTTTTCAAATAATTTTGTATCTTCGCAAAAAATGCACTGTAAATGCACTCCTGAGGAGATCCCCTCCTTGACCTCCGGGACTTCGACGCTTCGCCTCTGACCTCCAGGGTGCGTGGGGCAGTGTATGTATTTGTCTAATTTTGAGAATGTCTGGTTGTCTACTGGTTGTGTTTTGGCATTTATACCTGTCTGCTTCAAGTACTGATTCAGCACCTAGCCAGTGACCTTATGACCTTAGCCTACTTGGCTGTGCACAGAAATACATCATTCTGTTCAGTCATTACTTCTGTCTCTTCTCTCTCAATAATGCCATTGCCGTCACCAGTCTGCCATCAGTAATAGACCTGTTCAACTTCACCCTCTCCTTTTTTTCATTCCTCTCTTTATCACTCAGTAATATCAGTTAATCTCTTTTAACACATTTTTTCTTCAAGTGTTGACTTTAGACCACTCAACACAAACTTGAAGTCTTCACTGGCTAACATTTTGCTATAAGGAAGCTTGAAATGAAGCAAAATCAGCTCATTTATAATCTGTTATGCTTATAATGTCATAGCAATTAGTGAATTTAATTGACCTCCCATGTGTATATATATCAATGCCTCTTCAGCATTCAACAGTTGTCCTATGTTAATAATGACGAATGGCAGTAAACAAAGGTAATTGCAATAATAGAATTTCCAAAGGTACAGTATCAATGTCTGTTTAAGAGTCTGAGGAAACTGATCATTCAAATAGTGCACAGAATTAAGTGCATAATAGACTTCTCTTTTATATGATTATATTAATAAGTAGCTGTTATGCCTTGAGGGAGAAATCATCTTACAGTTATATTAACATGTTGTCATACATTTTACATTAGATATCTCTCAGTGGGCGAATTAATAGATAGGAAACAGATGGTTTAATGATTTCATCAGGAGAAATATGTTTAACTATTCTTTTACAGTTTATTTTTTTGCATCTGTTATTAATGATAAACTGGAGATTATTTTAAAACCTTCTACATACAGCATGCATAATTCATGTTCCTTGACTGGATTATTCTAACATAATAGCCTACAAATATATTAGTTTTAATGAAGCAGGTCTGTAATCCCTAGAGAAAGCTGTCCGTTAGTATTTCCATTAGTCTCAGTATGTCCATGAGCCTCATTGTTTTAAACGGATCATAGCTTACATTTTTGTACCCCAAAATTGGTCACACTTTATATTAGGTGGCCTTAACTGCTATGTACTTGCATCAAAAATAAGTACAATGTACTTATTGTGCTCATATTGTATAGAAAAATACCTAGAAAAATAAGCAGCAAAGCTCACAAACACAAGATGCAGTTTTATTGTCCAAATTAGATCAAATTTTTTGCAAAGGCTTCTTCACATTGTGACAAGTTCAAAATATTACAAACGAAACACCCTGAAATATGCAGCTTGAACTGTCCTTCAGAAGGATATCTGAACTTACTGTATGTATTTATATAGTAGACTACAGTGGACTCTTTTATCTCAAAAGATCAAGGAAAATCTGATTCCTCATGATATATAACCCCTTTAAAGGCCAGAATCAATTTAAATCTTTGCATGGAGACATTTACGGTAAAAAGACTAAACTGAAACATTGATTCTTGGAAAATCAGCTTATTTAATTATTAATAGTAACTTACACAAGTGGCTTAGCATGATTAATTGAACTTAAGCATGGCCTGATAAAGAGCACACATTCTGGCACTCTGCTATTAACAGACACTTTGACATTGTGTGAAAGTTTTATGTTGTACTTGTGGCTGGTGGGGTTTTTTCCTCTAATCTTTGGTAGGTTACATCGACATGTCAGTAGATGGCAACAAGCAAATGTGTGTTCAACTAATTCGTTCAAATGCTGATTCATTCAGGAACTAAACACATGACTTTTGTTAGGACTTTTGTTTTGTTATGAGTCAATGAAGCATGCATTCAACTTATTCTCTGGCGGATGAAAAACAGAGAAAAAGCTTTATAAGGCAGTATAAAGATAATATTTGTCAGTTTTGTATGGCCATTTACAATTGCAGTCATCTGAAGTCTTTGTGAGTGCTGGCATCATCTGGAGTCTTCACAAGTGAGCCTAGATCCAATCTGGAGCTTCCAAGTAACTTTGGAAATAAGAAATAAGAAATCAAAAGGAGAAACTTTAGCATAGCTGTGTCCTTCCACTGCATCTGACACAGAACAACCTGTCCTCCAATAAATACGCCTTGGTCATTTGTCCAAATCCCTGAAATAGGACCCATCAGAGCATATGCTATAATTGCACCTCTATCGGCAACAGCAAATTCTCATATTAATGTTTTGTACTCATTTATCGGTGTCATAATTTGGGTTTTGCATAGCTCAGTTGGTAGCACATTGCGTCATATATGTTGGTATGTAATTATGTGACCATGCGATGATGGGTTTGATCCCAGAAAAAACGCATTTGCTCATAAAATTTATATGCACTATAAATCATAATTTTGCAATTTCTGTAAGGGATAGGTTTAGGAGTGGGTTAGATGTGGTAGTAAAACATGTACAAATTACTGTGAGATTGGTGTAAAAAGCCCACACATTGCAGTTAAATGAACACATGTTTGGATTTGTAATGACATTTCATGACGACAGATGCAACACAATACTGTTGCTTTGTAACACTACAGTTGAACCACTGATGGCAGATGATGATGTCTTTTATTCTTTTCTTGACAGGGAAAATGGTATGGTAGTCAACAGGACAATCACAAGCCTCCCGGTTTTCTTCCAAAGTATCTTAAATTGTGTTCCAAAGACAAACAAAACTTTTACAGGTTTGTGATGGGGGTAATTAATGACAAAAATGTTCAATTTGGGTTAGGGTTAGGTTAGCATTTACTTTAAGTATTTGAAATTCCTCGAAAATGAGGTTTGTGATGGAGGCATATTAACTCGTTTAAGAGTTTTGAAGTGAATAGTTTTGTTTAGCCTATACATCAACTGAATGGACAAAATGGCCTTGATTCAGGAAGCTGTAGATCTATTATTTAATCAGAATTGTTTCAGTCATTAATAATTTTCATGATTTTGTGATTTATTTTAATACTTTAAAAAAAAGAAAAAAAGAAAAGTGAAAACAGTGGAAACTATCAACCACCTCACAACAATATTATAGCACTTTAGTGACTTTTACCAATTATTATTAATTTTTATGTTCTTACTCCACTGAAATGAATCGGACTGCTGCTAATTAATGTAAATGAGCCAATTGTTTGCTTGCTAAGATGTTGTTCTGAACTTGGACACTGATGCATAGCTCCAAGTAACATTATGGAGAGCAACAGTAAAGATCCAATTAATTGTCTCCGTAGGGGGATTGATTTTTAATGTTAACTATAAACCTTTAAAGACAGACCTAAAAGGTTGTTAATAAATGTTTTGGTTGAAACCATCAGCCCCCATTATTTTAGTTTATTTTTAAAACATTGTGTTTAACTGCAGAATTTCTGGTGAAAAACTACAACTACTATTTACATATTTGTGTGTTTATATTTTGCAATAAGATCTACATCTATAAATCAATAGTTTTCAGAATGTTTTTATATAGTAATATAATACTGTAGTTCTTTAGCAGGTAAATGTTGTAACTTTGTCTATTTAATTCAAACCAATTTTTGCTTCAATTCAAAGTTTGTAATGTTGTGCTTTACCTTGTAACTGGTTGATTTAGTTAGTGGCTTACAGTGCTGTAACAAAGACTTTTTTAAAAAAAAATCCCAATAGGAAAAACACTTTCAGAATCAAGGCCGCTGAAAACCAACCAGGCACTGTTTCCCTCTATTGAAGTGAAAAAAAAGAAACACATACAGTTAATTTATAGTTATGAACTGATTAAGCAGTCATTAATTTGATTCTTCTGTTAGAATTAATTTATTTAGGTCTTATTTTTGCTTGTAAGTCAGCTATTCAGCTCGCAGATCATTTGATCATTCAACTTGGAATCATCTGAAAACACTGCGGTAGCTGGTTCAAACACACTTTTAATGCCAAAACACTGCTTGTATCACAAAAAACTACAAAAAATAGGCATACACAGACTTTAATCAGTGCTTATCAGCATTCCCATACTGTCAGACAGAGCTGTCAGAGACAACATGGGCCTGCAATCCGCATCTTCGCTTGGAGCAGTAGACGTGAACTTTGTCTGTTCCCTGATCTGCCTCTTTATCCCCTAATCCCCCGTGGGGGCCTTGATGGAGACACACTCCTCTTATAGATGAAGAATGTGGATGAGCCGATGACAGACAATTGTTTTAAATTGGGGGTAAAGGAAATGAGACACAGAGAAAGAAGAAGGGAGCGCTTTCTCACATGGTTGATGGACAGTGCAGAGAGCACGAAAGGGGGTTCAGCCCCACAGGAGAACATGCCAGCAAAACACTTTAGGGGAAAGTGGCTTGAAAAAGACATTTAAAGCAACTGACGCAAAAGGGCTGACATTTTCTGTCCTTCGGGGAGGATGTAGAGATTAAAAAAGCCAGAGAAAGAAAAAAAGGATGCGTTAGTCTTTGTGAGTTTTAACAGAGAGGTAAAATAAACTTTGCATGTCTTGGTATCATCTGGTATTTGTTTGTTTGCATGGAAATTTGTGTTTATACATCTATAATTTCTGTAAATGCCCGCAATGTCTGTTCCAAACATAGTACAGAGGTGGTGTAATTATGCTGCCTTGTGAAAACTTGTTTTAGTCAGACTTTCCAAGGCAGCATCACATCAATCTTTGACTGAGTAAGCAATCCCCTAATGCACTGTGACAAGCTCAGAGGAAAAATAAATCCCATATGCTTGAAATGCTGGCTATATTTATAATTTTTGCATTATTGGAAAGTATGAAATACTTATGACTAAAAATAATATGTGCAGTTAAATAGTTTAATACAACAGTTCAGTGTTATTATTTTAATTAGCATAATGTGCTATTTGCTTAGTAACATCCTAACTTCAAACTGTTCGTGTGGTGTGAAGAGCCACCAACCTTCAGGACTGGCAATATTTCTTGCTTTTCTTGATTTCAAAGATTTCTGGAAACACAAATACAAAGACTTGACTTAACCAGAAACACAACTCACCAAAAGCAGGTACATAATACAAACCTAGACAAGGAGTAATAGCAGCATGAAGGCTACTTATGCTGCATTCAAGCCATGTCGTATTTACCGTAACTCAGAGATGACTCGGTGCTGTTCACATCCACAGACTGGGGATGATCTGTTTCTATAGCATGAGATGCACTGGTCACATGGTACAAGCTCAGAAAACTCCTAGTTCACAAATTGTTATTATGTTGTTGCAGGCACACAACGTCATAAGACACTGATTATTAGACACAATTATAATAAAAGACGTTATAAGACACAATTACTGACTTCAACTCGATTTTCATTTTAAACCAAAATGCAACGTCATAAATCTGATGTTATATAGACATTCTGGTGGGTTATATTAGACAATAAGTGTCATATGACAAGAACCAACCAATGAGAAAACAGAACTAATAAGACAACCAATGAGAACATTACACACGCAACCAAGGAACCAATCAGAACATAACACACAGACAAGGGAAGCACATGATGTGATCAAATGAGGAGCAAACACATGACAAACCAGAACTAGACTAAGCGCATGAATACAAAGTAACTGCACTTAAAGGAATAATAATACTGCACACAGGCAGTTTTGGTCACCAGTGACTTCCATAGTAGGAAAAAATACTATGAGAGTCAATGGTGACCCAAAACAGCCTGGTTACAAACTTTTTTTCAAAATATCTTCCTTTGTGTTGGAAGTACTTGAATGTGAGTAAGTAACGACAGAATTTTCATTTTTGGGTGAACTATTCCTTTAAGAGATTTTGCTGGTTAGCGTGGCTTCTTTATCCCCTGTTGGTAGGCGCAATGTGCATTTCACTCTCATCTGCAATCACTATAGAATGTATTTCTTTTCATAAAAGTAAACATGCACAACAGCAAAGAGAGAAATGGATGTTCATTCAGGTTAAACACAGCTCTCAGCGCACTGACATGTGTTATGGCATGAGATGAAACAGAATGTTAACCTTTCAGTATGTTTGGGATTCATTTTGGCAAGGAGAGTTGGTGAGAAATATTCACTGTGTTAAAAAGATGTTCTTCAGTATGTGAAACTTGGTTTTGTAAACTGTTACTTCTGTATTTCTAAATGAAACATGTTGAGTGATAAAAATGTAGGGTGAAACTTATATATGAGGGACATGAATTGGAGCTAGGAAACCTATAGAAAATGAAATAAAAAGTAAAATTACAGTTGAACCCGATATCAAATGGACTGTTTTACTATGTTTTTGCTATGTTTCTGGACCTAGGAACATTTCAGTTGTGTTGCTGTCTATGGAGAGTCTGACAGCTTTTTGATTTGATCAAAAATATCTTTATTTGTGTTCTGGAGATGAACAAAGGTCTTACTGCTTTGGAACGACATAAGGGTGAGCAATTGATGACAGAATGGGTGAGCTTTTCCATTAACTACAGTTGAAATTCTGAGAGTAATTGCAATTATTTTATTCTGCTGACAGCTCTTGCTATAGTATTTGCATATTGTTTTGTGCAAGAAATCTGTATTTTTGTTTCTAATATGCATACAAGCAATTTCATATTTTTGACCCTGCACCACAAAACCAGTTGTAAGTGTCAATTTATTTAAAAGCTGAATAAATAAGCATTCCATTGTTATATGGATATCAAAATCAAAATATTTGTCCAAATGTCATAACAAAGCATATTACTAATAAAAAAATATTCTTTGATATATTTACGGTAGCAAATTTACTAAAGATCTTTTCGCATAAAAGAAAAATCCCATACAATGTTGGCTATTGCTACAAATATACCTTTTTTTTTTCATTTTACTTTTTAATGTTTTTATCTCATGTAAAAGGTATTTTTTATTTAAATAAAATATTTTAGCTTCAGTACAGTAAAAACACATATATATGTCTCTTTTTTTCAGACTGAGCAAAATTATGCATTTGTCTGTTTTTGTATATGTATACCTGTTTTGTAGTGCTGCTTTTAAGGCTATTCTCTGTGGCAACATGTGTAGTCTTGGGACTTAGAATGTCTCCAGTTGTGTCTTTGACCTTTCCCAGTAATGTGCGTTCTCAGACTTTAGTCGCAACATTTTCCATGTAGTTTACAGGCTGCAGAGACCTCCAGCAATAAAAGAAAGTTCCTTTCAATATCTTCAGAGCTTTTAAAGTTCCTTTAGTCCACCTGTGCTGGTTTTAACCCGAGCAGGATGCTAGTGTGTAAAGGAGGTTGGGCTATTGATGGGGTTACCAAGTAATAACAAAACAAGAGCTTGGGCACAAACTCTCTCTCTCTCTCTTTTTCTCACACACACACACACACAGCAAATCAGAGTCAAAGCATCTCATGCGCTGACAGCTGAAATATTTCTGTAACAGTTCGGCACAACGTTCCACACAAACACACGCAGCCCATTTCACAACTGCCAAGAGGACAGCTCTACTATTATGGGTTTGCACAGATCATCAACCATTGCATGTCTGGTCGCTCTCTGCAGTCCAGAGAAATGTTGTTTGGGTTTTTTTTTTTGTAAATACTGAGATGAAAATACAAGTTGACACCTTAGCCTCTTTTTCTATTTCCATTTGTATAGTCCATGAAGCATGCTGATGTGTCCTGTTAATGTTTGCCTATTGTCTCACTGAGTTCTAATGAACCAGTTCATTTAATAAGCATTTGTTGATTGAGGCAGTTAAGTTCTTGTTTTTATGAATAGAAAGTTAATATGGCATAGGCTAATTATGCCGTTAAAGTAAGATGAGTTCATTTCTTTATTAGTTAGTGCTTATGAATATCTGCTCTATGGTCCTTATTGAGGCTGAATGTCATATTTTATAAATAAAAATGAGGAATGTGTGAGATGGCAGTGTAGTCCCTTTAGTAGGTTGTACTGTTTCATATGAGGTCAGTAGAACATATCAAGAACACATTATTTGGTCTTGCTAAAAGTCTGTCTGTAAATTTTTCAATAAATACATTTTTCGATTATTTTTACTGAGATTTAAAAAAAATAATATTTTACAAAAAAATGCATGTATTTTTATCAACTATTTTTAAAGTACATTCCTCAGAAGCATTACTGTTAATGTACTGTTCTCCCTGACTAAGATCTTTTGTATTATAATTTGCTTTTGTCATTTTCCTAATCAATGTACCAAATCAACATTGGCACAATTTAAAAACAAATTCTGGGAGCAAATCAACATTGAAAATGAACAGGAAAATGATTTTACAGATTTTGATGTATGAACACCAAAATAGAGTCTGTAGATGAGCAGGCTGGCGGAGGCTCCTGATTATTTTTGTTTTGATGCGGCAGCATTCGCAGTAAATTGATTTAGCATTTCTGGCAGCCTGTGGAAGAACAGAGTTATCAATTGGCTTTACAGCACCGAGCATCCATCTCAAACAGATACAATGTAATCCAATCTATTTCCAAGAATAAACAAAGGATGCCATTTATTAAATGGGAGACTGACAAATGCTCGGAGACTGCTTCCAACATTGCTGCACCGATCTCTCATTTTCAACTTGCTTTGATGAATTCAGGTGGTGTAACAAGGCCTGATGGATTATGGGGCTTGTCAGAGATGCTGCAGTTGCCAATCTGTCTGATCCTGGATCAGGCGGAGGCGTCTCCATATCTTTGCACGGCCTGCTAAGACTGATTTGGAGATGGATTACAGAAGCTGTATCTTGAAAGATCCATTTTTCACCTCTGGGTTACGTCTTCATTTGATAGCGAAGGGTGACAATAGATTTGTGTATTGCTATATGCTTGATGTATGATGGCATTGCCAGGAAGTACCAGGCTTGAATGTGTTGTGTTTGAGTCGGGGTCGGCAAAGGTCACCGAAAGGTGGGTCCATTTTTGCTCCCCTCCATTAGGCTTGTTATTTGTCTGGGAGACTTTATTGTGTGATTTCTCCTCTCTATCGCTCTCCTTCACACTACTTTCCCTCCCTCTCACACTTTCAACTCTCTCTTTCTTTTTTCCCCCTCTTTTCTCTCTCTCTCTTTCCATAAGACCAGGCAAGAGGCACAAATTTAGCAATCGCCTTCAAAGTGCACTGGTTGCCTTGGGCAACTGTATATTGCTATGTGCCTCATTTTTATTTCTGCGCTCCCAGAAGCTGACTCTTTGTCCCACGATCAAAGGGAGGCACAGGGGGGCTGGAGGACATTTAAGATTACAAGCACTCTGGGAGATGATCTGAGCCTCATCCTGCAGTCAATGTGAAGGATTAATAGTCTGCCATGGCAGCCCAGCCATGTGGCGCTGTCTTACATTAGCTCATTCTCCACAGTTGTATTTAAAGTTTGCAACCCACAACATGGCACTGTTTGCTGATTTTACTCACTTAATCTTGTGTTGAAGTGGAGTCTGCATGAGACTTGAGTTGACTTTTATTGTATAGTATTATTTTAAGTACAACTATTTCAGTTTTGTAAAGTTTGTGAAACTCAGAAGACTAACAAAAATAGCATCTGAGGAAATGAGGCAGACAATTAGTGCATGGTGCCCTCATAAGCATTTTTATAGAAAAGGCACTCAATATATTGAAGTGCTTTGTTTGTTGGTGTGCCATTTTATTGATTTCTGCTAACAGCTTTGCCATTTACCAAGAGTGTAGTACTATAGAGTAGTAATACAAACGTCATTATTTTTCTTACTGCCTGTTGTCCAAAATGCAAAGACAGATGGAGGAGAAAAACACTTAATTTATGTTTCTACTTTCCTCCTGTTTTTGCTTTTTAAAAAACATTCCTCATCAGTACTTTTGTCTTCTTTCAATTTAAATTCCAACATCATTTACTTTTCTTTCCCTACTGGTGTGTATTGTTTTGTTCTTGTTTCAAGCATGAGCCTTGCTTCATTTTTAAATGTATGCAAACAAGATATATCCAATGGGCTAAACTAATTCAAGATTCATTCTTATTAAACAAGTTTTAATATCTTATGCAATTAAGATTTTAAACTAAATACATGCTGTTTTAAGACATTTAGAACGTTTTACTTAAAAATGATTTAAAAATACTGATTAAGAACAGTTGTCTGCAGTCAGTGCATGCTATTGTGCTTACTGTATGTATTTGGCAAACAATGACTTTGCCATTAAAAATGCTAGATGGATGGAAGGGAGGAATAATTGCCAAGTGGATTTTTGCAAAAATATTAAACATTATCCACAAAAAAAGTATTCTAGCACATCTAGTTGGAATAAATTAAATCTAAATCTTTCAGGACCACAGGTTACCAGTGTTTATCAGTGTTGGTTTAGTATTATTCATATGGCATTATAATATCATTAGTAATTTGAATTGGTTTGCATTATTAGATTTGAATTTTTATTTATTTTTTTGTTTAAATTTTACTTACTTTAAAAACTTTAAATGTATGCTATATTTATACTTAGCTTTGATTTTATTGTTATTTATTTATTTTTTGTTTTCATAATTGTAGTTTGTCATCTAATATTTATATTTTAATTAATTTTATTTCACCTTTATTTCAGTCACCAAAAACATTGTTAATATCTTTAGTATTCAAGGATATTTATAAGGACTGGTTTGTTTCATTAAAGTCCCTCCCTCCCTCTGTTTTAGTCAAAATCACTTTCCTCACCGAAAACAATTTCACACCATCAGCGTTTCCATCACACCCACACATCTGCATTTCAGACCTCAAAGCAGGTGTAATTTTTCCAAAGTCACAATAAAGAGAGAGTGAGATCGAGCGTCGCCCTGTGAACATAAAAGCGAGAGATAGAAAAAGAGGGAGACTGATTGAAAAAAAGAAGTGGAAAGAGACACTAAAAAGGAAGGGAATGGTGAATGTGCCCCAGTGCTGATAGAAGTGACACGCATGCTTTAATTAAACCTTTCACCTTCACTCAAAGTGGTTGAGATGTGCGTGGAGTGCTTCTCATAATGGCTGCTGAGCTGACTGATTAGAGTAAACAGAGCGATAAACCTCAAGAGCGGCTTTAGCTGCTACATGCAGATGATCCCCGGAGGTCTAACGCTGCAGGCTCAGAGAGGCTGTTTATGAGTGCCCAAAGAGGCCCAACTTAAAGGCCCTCATCTCCTCTCCTTATCAGGCCCGTCAGCGCTTACACTCGCAAACACAAACAGCATCTGAAAATGAGCCTGGCTGCATGTGCTGAATTTGTTAGAGAGCGAAAGGGAGAAAATGAGCGGGTAAGAAGCCCTGAGGACGGAAAGATGACCACAGAAGTAAGGGGACGGCTAGGGAGCGAGCACTGAAAACATCCCGCTGTAATTACAGCCGCGGACTGGAAAGGCCAGTATACTGTTGTTGTTATGATAATGCCTGCTGGAAAAAATATGGAGATTATGGGTCTTCACTAATGGAGCAGTGGAACATGGGAATGGGAGATGGGAGGTTGGATTGCACTTAAAGGAACAGATCACTGACAAAATTAAACCTGTATGAACACAAAAGAAGGTATTTTGCAAAAACTAATACAATGAATGTGGGGTGTAGTGTTGTTTTGAACCACACTGGAACAAAACCAACCTAGGCTCATTGGAAATACGTGCCTCTTCATACATTTCTGCAAAATGGAAAAAAATGTACCTATACAAATGAATCGCTGCAGTTTCCATTTGAAATGAACACTAGAGGCAGTAAAACTTCCACAACTTTTATTCCTCTTCACACAAAAGTATGATTTACAGCTACATTTTTGATTAATAACGGCCAATTTTCACACAATTACTTGCAGTTAGCGACACTCGCTGGATATTTGAATTCTGAACAGCCACAAAACGTACTTCAAGCCGCATTATAAAAACACTGCAATACGTACCTGTACCAACCTAATACAAACGTGCCACGGTTACGTATTAAACGTGTGTTTTAGTGCCACTCATTTTACTTTAAAACTGCAGCGAGACATGCAGTAAAGTACATAATTATATGTTTTAGATGATGTCATGTAATGCATCTAAAACCACAATTTTCTCCAACCCTTATTACAATGTAAAAAAGTTATTTTCTATTGATTAATTTCTATTTTAATATGTAATACATTCTTGTGATGCAACAATGAATTTTTAGCATCATTATTCCAGTCTTTCGGTGACACATGCTAATTCAAAAATATTATGTAACATTATTAATATCTTTACTGGGATTTTTAAAATCAGTTTATTGCATCCTCAGATAACTTCAGTTTTGCTGATATCACTGTGTATTTTAATAATTTAAACCAAATTTGTTTTATCCATAAAGAGATTCATTCCACGTTTTGAGTTATAGCCGACCACCCAGTATTGAATTTTAATAAGCTGACATGGGATTTACATTGTAATGATTTAAAATTGAAGTCAGTTATTATGATTCATATGAATCTTGTGATTTATAGAGATGACAACATGTATGTGAATGTTATGCCCCTCAATTGTTCTTTATGAATATGTTTGCACATGGATTTTTGTATGCTCCTCGTAGCTTGACTGCTCAAATCTGTATGGTAATGAAAATGAAACCAGTACAGAACCAATACGATTTTCGTCGGTGGGTTTACATCTGTACACGTTTATATAAGCTTATTCATAAGGGCGCTCTGATCTACGTATACAGCATCAAGTTCTCATAACACATTTCAGAAAACTGCGACACATCACGTTAAATAAATATTTCACTTTCTCTCTTTTTACTTGCTTTCCTATTCTGCTAATGTTTGTCAAGAGCAACAACAGAAAATGTTTCGGTTACCGTAGGCTGAGATGGATTTTGAATCCTCTATATTGCTGGATGTACAGCTTTAATATTTCATGAGGGGACATGATTCATTCAGTCTCACAGCAGGAAGCGTTGGTCCTTCATGCCTCTGAGCAGAGTGTGCGGCAGAAGACATGATATGTGTTACTCTATGAAACCTTCAATCTTTCAGACAGATTCACTCTGTGTTACGCCTGACACATGCTGCCACTCAAATCAGTGGGGTTTTGGCAGAGCAGCGTTGAATGATTTTATTATATCCATACCATAAGCCCCTGCAGATTCTCCACTAAAGCTGGACCCATGTGCGAAGTGCTGGAATCTGCCATCTCTCTGAGTTGTGATGGGATTACACGATAGATCGGCCAATTATAGGGGCTGGAGAGACAAAGGCAGACCCACAAGAACTCAGATGTTGTCTGCGGGGGGATGTTAGGATTTCAACAGAAAAGACAGAGGAGGTTGTCAGTTACCGTCACTGGAAGATGGCAATCTACCTTCAGCTCACAAGTAATCAATCTCTGTTTGGTGAAAGAAACAATCAACTTTGCGCAAATGATAAATCTGTCGTTTTATATTGTTGCATTATACATTATTATTTTCTTAAAAGGATTAGTTAATTTCCACCCACATGTCAAGATGTTCATATCTTTCTTTCTTCAGTCAAAAAGAAATTAAGGTTTTTGAGGAAAGCATTCCAAGATTTTTCCTCATATAGTGGACTTCAATGGGACACAATGGGTTGCAGTTTTAGTGCATCTGAGGCATTAAGGGCACTTATCTAGTGAAACGATCTGTCTCATACAGAAATGTAATATATGTGCATATATGAAATACCCTTATATGTAATATATGTTTATATATGCCCTATTCATATATGACTCCTATTTTAAAATATGCCATATTCATATATGAATCCTATTAGAAAATGGGACAATTTCAGATATTGACATATAAGTCTACCCCATACAAAATATATGTTTATGTATGTATAATACATATATTTGCCATGTATGGAATGTATCTAATTAATAATATAAGATATATGTCTTTTTTATTTATGTGTTATATAAAAATTAGACATATATGCACAGCCGATTATTTACATAGGCTATTTGTGACACATGGTTTCATATATTTGATATTTTAATATGTGATCTTTAAATACAGGTTGTATGTATCTACAAAGTTGCAGTACATTGCACATTTCATGCCTTAGGCCTTAAATGTTAAATGGTGCAATAAGCTACAAAAGCAACACATCTATTTAAACAGTCTTTATTTAAATAGAAAAAAATATCTTAAAAACAAACAAAAAACAATAACATATATAACCGATCAAACACTGAATAGGCATAAGAAACAGAACATCAACCAACTGTAGTGGTCCAGCTGAAGGTCTACAGTTTTGTATTCACATTTCACACAGCTTGGATAGGTGGCCCTGAGTGAAGAAATTTCTGGATCTCTACATCTGTAAGAAATACGTAAATGTTAGGTTTTTATAATATAATTACCATAAATTGATTTTACTAGGCACAGAATTCCATTCAAACTTAAATGTATCATATTAAAAATCTAATTGTCTGGACCCTATATGTATTTCAGGAAGTGCTCAGCATTAAAAAGGCTTTTTTTTTTAACTTTGGTAGTTTTGGGTGATAACTAAACTTTTAGTTAATATTATATTAAAATATACACAGGTCAAAAAATGAGAATATTGTGAAAAAAAGTTTGGAGAAAAAAAAAAATACTTATTTTTTAATTATTTTTTTTGATTATTAGAGTTTATGAAAGTCAAAAATTCTTGCTAGTCAACACTGTACCAAAGTTTAATTTGCTTTTAAGTTAGAACTGTGGCTATGTTTTAAATTGTTTAGCTACCTATAAATAAATACACTACTCACAAAAAGTTAGGGATATTTGACTTTCAGATGAAAGTAATGTAAAAAATTCATGCCACAGTGATATTATATCATAAAAGTAGGGCATTTAAGAACCATAAAATTGCAGTTTCTTTATCTCAAATAATTTACTGAATTAATAAATGTGGCATGAGGCATGGCATCCCACTCTTCTATAAGTGCTGTCCTCAGGTCATTGAGGTTCTGGGGTGCAGGGTTATGATCCTCTTCATGACAGCTTAGCTGATCCCATAGGTTTTCTATGGGATTCAGGTCTGGAGAAAGTGCAGGCCTCTCTGTTTGAGAGACACTGACACTGATGTTGTGGTATAGCCACCAGTTGTTAGCTTTTGCTTCAGTAAATTGTTTGAGATCATAGAAATTACTACTGCATGCTTCTACTTAAATGCCCTATTTTCATGATAAATATTACTGTAGCATGAACTTTTTACATTTTCTATTAATAACTTTTTGTGAGTAGTATATATTGAGTATTAAAACATAGTTGGTAAAGTTGGTAAAAGACTGCAGAATACCAATTATTTACGTAATAATTATAAGTTGTAGTCGTAAAATAGGCCATTCCACTTGACCTGTGTAATGATCGCGGCTTGAGCATTTGGATCCATATGCAGTAAAACACTTTATTCCAGAAAACAAGCAGGGTCAAAACAACAGGCAAACGGGTACAGAGGAGATTAGACAAAGGCGTGGTCAATAATACAGAGCAAGAGGGTCGAGGCAGGCAGCAAACAATCACATGAGTAGGAGAACGGGTTGAGGTCAAAGAAACAGGGACTCAAACAGATAAATAATGCTTCATGGATAGCCTGAGCAGATCAACACTTAGCGATTGTCTGTAGGTGAATGTGACAGTAATATAGTGAGTGTGAGTGGGTGTAATGATGAACGGCAGCTGGTGGTGATAATTATCAAACTGTGAAAAGGTGTGGGTGTGCAGTGCATGATGGGATATGGAGTCCAAAGGGAGGTGAGGTGAAGCACTCATGACATAGCCCCCCTCCAAGGAACGGCTTCCAGACGCTCAAAAATCAGTCTGGGAGGGGGGAACAGTAATTAGCGCAGGGGAGGGATGGAGGGTTGAGTCCATGCCGAACAGGCTAGGGTGACCTCCAGGGTGGTACAGGAGACAGAGACGCCCTCCAAGGCGGCTTAGGCCACAGGGATTCCCTCCAGGGCAGAGCAGGCTTCTGGTCGTGGCTTGGACACATAATTCTTGGACGGCACACGGGACTGGACCACGGCACTCCTGGCCGTAACTTGGGATCGGGACTGGACAACGCTTCTTCTGACCGTGTCCCTGAAACTGGACCCGACAACGGCTCTCCTGGCCGTGACTTGGGAACTGGACTGGACCACAGCACTCCTGGCCGTAACTCGGGATCGGGACTGGACAACGGTTCTCCTGACCGTGTCCCTGAAACTGGACCCGACAACGACTCTCCTGGCCGTGACTCGGGAACTGGACTGGACTACGGCACTCCTGGCCGTGATTCGACCGGACGGGGCAATAGCTCTCCTGGCCATGACAACCTGAGCTCCACCTTCTTAAGGACAAGGCAACAATAAAGAACAGTCTACATGCTCATGCAAATAATATGACTGTACAGACATGAAGAATTATACTACAGTAACCCAAGTGTTCAATGACAGAGTTTACAACTAAGGTTCAATTTAATTTGCTATTTAGCATCAATGAAATAAATAGTTGACATTAATATTAACCAATCAGGGCATCATTTTTGCCTGGAGAAAAGAAATAAAAAAGGGCAGTTGATTTGTTTACATGTATATTGCAGATTCTAGTTTTGGTTTCAATAAAGTATCTAACCTTTTCTGTGTAGATGCTCCATCAATCACAACATTGGCATCCACAATCTGCGTGGCCAGCCTCCATCTGCATCTCAGAGATAAACATTATAATGTAATTTTGCTCCATTACTTTTGTCAGAGAGCTTTAGTTAAGTTTCAAATGTTGCATTGCTTCTCAATGAGCTTACAGTAAATCTATACAGATTTTGCTAACCAGCAGCAAATAGTGAAAAGTAGCTCTTTCGCAAAACAAATTGCAAAACATCATATAGCCTATAAAACACTGACAGAGAAATATGTGATCTATATATTGGGACAGGCTCTTGCAGTCTAAAACAATCATATAACACTTACTGTAGGTTCTATATACTATTAGCATACATTTTAATAAAGTGTTCAGTACATTAGTGTAAATTAACGTTACTTTACCTGCACCGCTGCAGCTCATACAAGCACTTCATCCAGCGCTCCACTCAGTGATGTTGGTCTGTCTTCGAGCCCGTCTAAATCATTGTTGTTTAAACTTTATCTTAAGGTGCTGGAACATTTGGCATCCTTCTACCTGCCAAAAAAAACCCCAAAACAAACAAACAAACAAAAAAAAAAAACGGTTTTGTGAAGCTCGAGCAAGATTGCCTAATTCACTGATTCGTGCATGTAGTATAATGAATTGCGTTTTAGTTCAATGACGATATGGACAAACAGATAAAAAAATAATAACTCTATAATACATTCCTTTTTCTTCAACAATCATTGACATTTAGTTGTATTGGCATATTTTGAATGTTACACATTCATCTCTGCTTTTCCCCCAGAAAACGGAATTGAAACAATGAATTTAAAAAGTTAAGCGAAAGGTAATTTTGTTGTATGATTTACAATAAATAGTATCTAATAGTATATATATTAAATTTGAATATATAAATTCAATGTATATTGTTAACAAATGGTCAAAATATTTAGTACCATATAAAATGTTTATATATATTGTTAACACCCACACGGAAATAACCTATATAAACATATATGTTTTAATATAGGTTTTGATATAGGTTTTTAATATATGTGACAT
>JAUMHE010000027.1:1892609-1903008 GCA_032359235.1 Enteromius mattozi | reverse complement strand
CGAGAATCGAATCGAACCGTGACTTTAGAATCGAAAATGTAATCGAATCGAGGATTTGGAGGATCGTGACACCCTTAATTGATACTAATATCTGGTGTGAATGGAGTCAGTGTCTTGTTTACACCGTAGCATCTCTTTCCAGTCGTCCTATTCCTTTGTGTGGTTGTGCTTCCTTGTGCAGCTCAATTATCCTGTCTGAACCATTGGTTTACCATCAGGCCCTTGGGGAATGTTTGAAAAAAGCACTTTTGGTCTCCTAGTCCTGAGTGAGCTTTTTAGCTCTGGTCCTCTTTTGATAAGATAATCACATTCCTAGTCTTGCTGCTTTTTCTCTTTTGAAGAGACTACTTTCTTCTCTTTTTGTTGCAGTCTATTTAGCCTCATCTGTTGGATCTAGCATTCGAGACTGCCTCTTTCCTTCTGAGAATTGCAACTTGTTGACAGTCCAAGTCTTCTGATGTTCCTTATTTTTTTTAAATAGTGTCTGTCTCAACATGTCCAAGTCTCATATTGTAAAGACTCTTATTGTGTGTCCTGTTTTTTTCTTAATGTGGTTATTCAATCTGTTACAGAACAGGGAGCCAAGATGACTTGGTTACTTTGATGGGTGTCCTTTTTAGTGTGGATGGGGGTGGTGAGTCGAGTAGAGAAGCGTGGGACTGTGAAACAGTTGAGGCTGTTTGAAGCTTTGCCTGACTTTAATCCTTGCGAATGCTTTAGAGTTTTCAGAAAAAAAAAGCCACTCTGTATTGTCCTTTTTCATGTCAACCTTTCTCAATCGCTCTCCAGTGTGCACTGCTTTTGAAAAAAGACTGCATTTAAGAGACAAACAAGGTATTTGCATGACACAAGACACTGTGTTTTATGGCACATCAGGACGTAGGTTTCTTGATGTCCTAGACTTGCTGTTATCACCCGCCTGTTTCAAATTGCCTTTCTCAATGGGACGAGTCACTGGCTTACGTAGCAGCAAGGATGAATCATCAGTCAGAGCTGAGCCGTAGTACTCTTTAAGATGTTCATAGGGATTTACAGGATGTCTAAATGAATGCTCATTCAAAGATGTTCCATTCTGCTCTAACTGTATCTTCTTTCTCTCTCTCTCTCTCCAGCATTTCTGTGTTGATTCGGATCACACATATATGGCGTTTGTGACCGTCTGCAGAGAGTTCTGCCAGGCTCAGCACCTCACCTTTGTGGACAAGTGAATTCTTAGCCACCCGCGGGACTACGCTACCCAGAAGCCTCCCTGACAGCCAGCACACTGGGCCCAGTCTGTCTCTTCTATACCCTTTTGGGATCCCGTGTAGTCCTCAAACACGCCCGCCTGACTTCCTCCCTACAGCTTTCTCTTCCTGTAGCCAATTAGAAACTCTTCTCCTGAATGGGGTAATCTCATATGTCTGAATTGGATGACTGAAGGATAGTCTGCTTTTTTTTTTCTTTAGTTTTCCTTTCAAGTTTCTCATCCCTTTTTTTTTATACATCTTTTGAACATCGTGGACTAGTTCACCCTCCTTTTGACTTTTGTTTGTACTTCTAGTAGTCTAGTGTCCACCCTTCATTGCACCCAGTATATTTTTTTTTGGTCTGTATTTATTTTTTCATACTGCTGAAAACTGAGCCAAAGATTTTTTTAAGAAACAAAGGAACAGGAATTATAAGTACTTCATTGTAATTGTTTTAAAGACGTCTTGCCAACATGAACCGCCCCGCCGCTGTTGAGATTTCCTATGACTGCATGAGATTCCTCATCACACACAACCCCACCAACTCCACTCTCAACAAGTTCACTGAGGTAAGAGATCCATCTAGATCTGCCTTTTGTGAATGAGCTTGTCACGAAAGGGGAAACGCAAATATCCTTACTCACACATTTCACTCTGTCTCCCTCCTTAGGAGCTGAAGAAGTTTGAGGTGAACACATTGGTGAGAGTATGTGATGCCACCTATGACAAGGCGCCAGTGGAGAAGGAGGGCATCCAGGTCCTGGTGAGTAAATCTAATTGAAGATTTGAAGAACAGTGTTTGGAAGAGGAAGGAAATAAAAGGCACTTATTTTGCCACACTGAATGACAGTGCTTTTCTGCAAGATCAGCTGTCCTTGCTTAATAAAAAGGCACATGCATGCCTATGCTACACTCTTGGGAACTCCCAGTGGTAATTCACCGGCACAAAATGGAAGCTAATAGTTTCTTCAGCTAGTCCGAAACTCCCACGCTGGCCCCAGGCCATAGTTACTGTTAAGCCCTGTTCATTACTATTTACTGTGCCTTTTTTGTTTACGTTTAAATGGTAAATATTGAGCTCATATACACTGCAATTCAAAAGTTTGGGTCAATAAGATCAAAAAGTGACAGTAAGTATAAGACAAGAAATTACAAGATTTATTTATTTTTTCAGTAAATTGTTCTTTTGAACTTTCTGTTCATCAAAGAACCCCAAAAGAAAAGTATAGCTTTCACAAGTATTAAACTGTACAACTTTTCTTCAACAATAATAAAAATAAATAAATAAATTGAACTGCAAATAAGAATGGTAGAATGATTTCTGGAGTATCGTGTTTTAGAAAGTAAAAAATTTAGCTTTGCTATCACAGGAATAAATTTACATTAAAAATAACTTTTCTATTTGTAAATTAAAAAAATGTAAAGTATTCCACAGTCTTACTGTTTTTATTGTATTTTTGTGCAAATAAATTAACATAAGATTAATAGAAGACAAAAAAAAAAATCATAGACCCTAACATGAACGGATGTGTATTACACTTTTCTCTTAATTTTCAGTTTGATGTGCTCACAAAGCATGTCAAGCTAAAAAAAATTCAACACGTTTCAATTTTTACAAATTTCCCTATGAAAATAGAAATACTTGTGGTATTGTATAATGCGGATTGCAGTAACTGTGATGCAATTTTAGTGATTTCCTTGTCTAGTTTGTAATGCACTTTTCTGTGACCTGATCTCAAAAAGGAACTGAACAAGCAAAAGTCTCAAACATGCTCCTTTCCCTTTACAGATCAAGCAGGTCGTTTCACCCAGTGCTCAACTAATGTCACCAACAAGAGCTGTATGAGGGCATGTGTCTAATAAAGACACATCTCTTTCTTAGTGGCCTTTGCAGAAGATGAAAAAAAATAAATAAATACTTACTCGGCGTGTTGAGCCTTTATTTACCCTTGACATTATCTTGTTCTGACCCTGCTGGAAAAGCCTAGATAGGCCTACCAGTTTATTTACCACCTGTAATCACCTGTACTTTGCATGCTAGGTTGGTAAACAGAAGATATATTTTCAGTTACAAATGTATTAAAAGCGGCTATGTGTGGAGATGTTTCTAATTTAAAAGAGGAAATTCCAACCTTTGCACTTGTTCCCTTTTAAGTATTTGATGATATTTCTTGACCTCCAAAATGCTATTTGGAAATTATAAGGAAGCAAAGGTGTTAGAAGGGGAACAATATCCTTACTTCCGTAAAGAGTACAGAGTAGTTTAAACTTTACTGTCATGGTAGGGTTGTAGCAGTCAACATACTGTGTGTATGCGCAAGTGATACATGGCCCGTGGCATCTGCCTAACTGCAGCTGTAATCCAATAACTGAGAAAAGATTTACATCCCTGCGATTCAACACAGTGCACCTTATCCATTTTTCTTTGGAAGTGGCTCACTCACAATTGACACTGGGAACAGCTAAATAAAGAAACGAATAAGGTTTGATGGGGAACAAGGAATTGCATGTTTAAGGAGCAAAGAAAGTGAGAAACTGCTGTGAGTTGAAGCTGTCTTCGGGTCATCAGGAACACAGCAGTCCAGACAGCTGCATAGACAGTCCGTTTCCATTATCTGTCATACTCGCCCACACACACTTTCTATTTAACATTTCCAAGTCTTCTCACACGCTCAGATCATGGTATACTCGAAGAGGAAATGGAAAGCAGGCTGAGATAACTACATGAAACTGTTGCTAATTAATGCTGTCCAAAGCTGTGTTTAGTGATGCAAATGGATTTACCAGAAAACCACCGTACTCCCTTAGGATGACATTAGACTTGTGCGTCATTTCGGTGAACCAGATACGTCTTCCCGTGAACTCCTCTCTGTCCTCTGCACTCCTCCTGACTGCTCTCCTTATTGATCTTCTCTTTCCAGCCTCACGTTAAAGGTTTAATCTCTTTGGTCTGTCTTTTCTTGCTTCGTCTCGGCATTTTTCTCTGCTCTCAGCTCTTTCTTGCCAGTTGTGCGGTTTGGCTGGGAGGAGGCCAGATCTCCGTGGCCTTCTGCCCAAAAACAGTTCATGAGAATGTTCTGCTCTCCCACAATGCCTTGCACCACAGGCAAATTCTGCAAGGCCTAATGTGAAGTATCTCAAGTTCTTCAGCTGTTTTATTTTGCAAATGTTCCCTCCAGTGCTCTGAGATGTACACAAGACGTTAAATTGTTTCAGCAATATCTAAATTGTTGTTTGTGTTTGTTTGTTTGTTTGTTTGTTTTCATGGCTGCAGGACTGGCCCTTTGATGATGGAGCTCCGCCCCCAACCCAGATTGTAGATGATTGGTTAAACCTGCTGAAGACTAAGTTCCGAGAGGAGCCAGGATGCTGCATCGCTGTTCACTGTGTTGCAGGGTTGGGCAGGTTAGTGTTGTATTCTCAATGTGCTTCTTAAGATATTTGTAACTCAGAGGAGCCAGGGTTAGTCTCTTCTAAATTTTCTATTTAAATGTGATGTTAATTTTTGTAGAAGTACATTTACTAGGGATGCACCGAATTTAAAATTCTTGGCCGAAGCCAAACAAAATGAAACACTGGACAGAAGGCAGAAGGTCGAGTACACGGTTTTTATAAATGCAGCTTTGCTGAGCATAAGAGAATTCTTCCAAAAAAATAGAAAATATTACAATTGAACACAATTTGAACACTACATATGAGTGTTATAATGTATTAATAGAGCTGTAATTATTATTATTATTGTCTTTTCTTATTTTATATTAAAAATGCATGAAAATGTTACCTAGAAGCTGACGAATAACACTTTTTTTAGCGCAGATTTGGACTTTGAACCCTGGCTAACAAGCAGATGCACCACGCGCGCCTGCAGCACTATTTGTTTAGGCTACATGCACTTGTGCGTGTATTAGAAAACATAATGGTCTGCAGTTTATTTACTAATTATTCGCCATTTTCGCTAATTCAGTCAACAGCAACAGCCACCCTTCCTCTCATCGGAGACTTGAGATGCAGTGCTAAACGCTATTGGTGCTTTTAATGTGTAAATGCCTTTATACTGCCAACATATTTGCTGCATTAGCGTATATTATATCACATCGCATCATTGTTCTGCATAATTTATTAGTTATTTTCGGTCATCAATTTCGGTTGCCGAACATTCTGTGCATCCCTAACATTTACAGTATCTCGGGATCCTTCAGAAATCATTCTAATATGCTGATTTGGTGCTAAAGAAAAAACATTTTCAGTGTTGAAAGCAGTTCTGCTCAATATTTTTTTGCACCATATAATCTTTATTCAGGATTTTTTGTAGAACCGTGCATAAGAATAGCATTCAAGAAATCTTTTGTACTGGATCCACTGGACATCCTAGGAATGGGTAACAAACATGTAGAGAGAGACTGAATCCAGAATGTGTTTTATGTAAATTAGTCAGGTAAACCCAATACCTGCCTGATTATACTGGGCTTTTAGTTAAGAGAAATGAGTTGATTTAGTTGTTGTAAAAAGTAGCCTGCATATGAGTTCCACTTGGGTTCTCAAACTCTTCAAACACTTGTTAACTTTGGGATTTTTAGCACTCAGTCTCACTCACCTCTGTTTGAGCCTGCTGACTCCCACACTCACACACGCACATAACAGTAACCAGTCTTAACTTGAGAAAGTAAGCGTCAGTGACCTGCTGGCGTTAGTATGGTGTAACCAACATTGTGGGCAGTACAGTGCACTCTGTACTCTTGCATTCATTTTCCTAAGCTCAGTTTACACCAGTGCCTTTAGGAGAAAAACAGCAGCACCATTTAAAACAAGCCTGTGGTCAGGCCGCTCTCCAAGCGCAATGTTGTTGTTTATGTTGTTGTTGTTGTTTGTTCAGCATTTTTTGGGGAGGGTGTGTGTGAGAACTGAAGTACAGACTGTCTTCTCAGTTCTTGACCCTTATATGTGCACAATCTCAGAATACGGTTTCCTCTGTGAACACAAGCACACTTGTTTATGAGCTCCCAAAGATGGTACAGTCTGATTTGATCATTGTTGATGCAGGTGCAAAAATTCATGACCTTAACAAAAAGTTTTTTCTTTTCTTTTTTTTTTTCCCCCCCCCATCAAGCTATAAGTTTAAGGTCTATGTAAAGTCAATATTAAGTGTGTGTTCTGAGTTTGTCACACCACAGAAAAATGTGTTATTAACCACCCAGCCAAATTTGAATGCTAAAAAACAACGCAAAGTAAATAAAATAAGGTATTAAAATCTTGAAAAAATAAGCCATCCTCTCAAACGCTGGGGACGTGTCTGCTCGTGACGCTGAAACTACGCCCACTCACAGCAAAGCTACCGTCTCTCTCAACTGTCTTCTTCAAGCAGCTTGCTTTAAAGGATGAGACCAAGCTCAGTTTTGTAAATTATAGCAAACACGTAACGTGACGAAGGCGTAGCTAGATAGCAAATTGTAGGCTGTAGTATCTAACGTTAATGACAGTAACTCATGACTGAATGGACGAACCACTGATGTTTATGCGCTCTAGTTGTTATGTGTGTGTTCGACTTGAAGCAGCACAGCGCAGAACGATCAGTGTTTGACATCAAAGTACCACGAAAGTGATTCAAAGCAAAATGAGCGTCTGCTCTTTCACACAGCGGTCAGTCTGTGCAGTCAGTGCAACACAGTTCTTATAGTTTCGCTGAAGGAGCAGTGCTAGGTGGCTCCATTGCGCCACCGAGCTTCCGATTTAGACCTGCCCAATAAATTCTGCTCACAAAAATTGTAAAAAACTGTTTAACGCTATAACTCTACCATTAAGTATTATATAGTTCTCAATCTTTGTAACATGTTAGAAATGCATTGCTAAAACATTTATAATGGATCTACAAACAATTCTCAAAATTGACTTTACACGGTCTTTAAGTTTATTGAAACCTTGCATTGTATTGAAATTTGTTTTGTCTTATTTTCCTAGAGCACCAGTACTGGTGGCTTTAGCCTTAATTGAGTGTGGAATGAAGTATGAAGATGCAGTGCAGTTTATAAGACAGTAAGTAGTTTGGATGATTTCTGCTTGATATACATCTGACATTCTAACGTCTGTTTTTAAGGTTAGAATACACCACACAAATTTTTAAAACACCAGACATCATACACTTGGGAAAAAACTGTGCATCATACATTAATTGATTGAGCATCATGCATTACAATTACCTGAAGTACACAAACACACACAGAAATACATGCCTCATTGCTAGAAGACACATAACAAACGAAAACAGTGTTCTGCAATCATCTCAAAATCTTAAACAAGTTTCATATTCTCTGACTGAATGGAATTATAGTCTGAAGCTAAAAAAAAATCAGTCTGTGCCCCTCATACCAACTGGCCAATATTTACAGACTGTCTGACTTTCTGAAACTAGCGTTAACACCTCCGGACTGAAAAGTGGCACATTTCAGCCTTTAGTATATTTAAACTGAACTAATGTTTTTGCTTGTTTTTTAGGAAGAGACGTGGAGCTTTCAACTCCAAGCAGCTTCTCTACCTTGAAAAATACAGACCCAAGATGCGTCTGCGTTTCAACACCAACGGTCACAACTGCTGTGTCCAGTAGTGCGTCATTCTGTCAGTCATACAACACAACGGTGGGAATTTCAACCAGGGTAGAGGGGAGCAAGAGCTGTGGGTTTTAATTGTGGTGATTTTTATCAAATGAATCATGGCTAATCGATCACAGATGTAATGAAAGAGCTGATCTATGGATTCACCAGCAGTATCAAAGAGAAGGGTCAAAGCACACAGATGAGCCCACAACCTGGTTGGTTAACCAGCGTTAACAGTCACGGGCAAGAATTCACACAAGTTCCCCTGATTTCCCAAATTTCCAATAATGGGATGACTTTTTGTGTTATTTCTGAACGAGTACTTTGAACCATGATGAAAAGATTTACATTTGCTGTCATTGTTGATTTTTATTAAGACTTTTATTGTCTGGCATGTTCCTATTATCCTTTTTTTGTAATTATTTCCACACACAATAGCCAATTTTGTTACAGAAGCAACTCTGAAGTAGGCATATAATATTTTTGCACAAAACATTTTTAAGAAGTTCCTCTCCAATGCAGCAATTGCCCCCTTTGAAATCACTTTTAATTTAGGGTTAGCCTAGGATTTAAATATGTCAGCTGTATTTATTCACTATAATTAGTGTGTCTTGTCAGGAGTGTGGGTGGGGTTAGGACACTTTTCTTTCTTTTACAGAGCCATGTTATTTTCCCTCGTTTTCTTTATCTCTGGGGAGTGCAATATTCAGTCCAGCTTAGAAAAGCCCTCACCCTTAGGACCGTCCTACAACCAAATTCAAATACAGGAGGATACTTGGCTTGTCTTAGGTACTCACTTTCTATAGCTGCTCAGTAAAAAGCTTTACTGTTGGCCTGACTGTGACACCCACACATAATGTGTACACTTTATCTGTCACCCTACTGTTCAGCCCACATACACTGAAGGAAGTGAGAGGCGGGAGACTGGTCAGCTCTGGGTTTATTTAAATTTCTTTCTTTTTTTTCTTCTTTTTTTTTTTTGATCATTGTGCCCATTTTCAGAACACCCCCACTTCATCTCGGTTTTAAGACAAATAAATTAATTAAAATTGATTCTGGTCTGTTTTCATTGTGTGTTCTTTCCTGTAATATGTTGGCTATTTACTGTGCTTGGCAGATGAGTCACTACATGATGACTGATTTTTATGGCCACCTTCAAGATAACATCCGAAATTATGTTCGCAGATAATGCGAAAAGCAATTTGGTGAAAGTGATGTGTAGTCACCTGCAGCTGAAAGAGAAATCAATCAATCTCTGTGATTGCTGTCCTATAAAAGAGACAGGAATAAAATATATGCCTGTTTGTTCAAACAGTACATGACCCAGAATGTGTGACTATCAATTTTAAGGTAAACCAAATATGACTCATTTGACTCCATGAGGCTTTTCCACACCAGGACTTTCTGGCCAGAACGGTCCTGACTGATCATGTCATGACTCATGTACGTAATGTTGCTCATGTGGCATTTCTAGTGTGAAGAGTGATAGTGCAGATGGAAGATGACTAAACTCTTGAAATATTTAAGTCAGTCACATGGTAGAAATCCACAGGAAGTTAGGAAGTGACCTATTTATTTTCCATCTCTGCACCTAATCCACTGGAATCTGTTATAAGAAGAGTCAGATGTAGGACACGATGTTTATCATTTATGTGTTGAGTTCTAATGCATAATCAAATTAAATTATGAAACCACAGCACTGAAGCGTGTCTCTCAAGTGATTGTAGGACAAAAATGGAATTCCGGTTATCCAGAATGCACCAGCCTGGGCTGGTCTGTCTTTATCTGCAGTGCCATCTGCTGGACCTGCTCGTGCTATGGTGAGGTTACAGAATAATGCCAAGTTGGGGTCGCGTTTAACTGTATTTGTAGGGCTGGGCGACATGGTCAAAAATCGCGATATAAAAAATATTAGTCGATATTGATATTTCTATCATTTTTTTTTACTTATTTAATTGTTTTATGTTTAAAATTTGATTTTTGCTCCTAGGTGAAAGATGTAGAAATCAGACCGTTAATTGTTTAAAACTAGGGTTGCCAACTCCCTGAAAAATAAATAAGGGACACATCGCTGCCAGGGCCGGCCGACCCGATTGCCTTCAACCTTCCCGGCCCGGTGAATTTCTTTTAGCCCCTTTTTTTGTGTGTGAAACAATTTTTTAACTATTTGACTTGAACCTGATTTAAGTAGATGCATGTAGGGGTGAGCGATATGGAAAAAATATCATATCACGATTTCTTTCTGGGGAAATCGCGATTCACGATTTTAATCTCGATTCTTTTTTTAAGTTGGTTTTTAAGACTATTTTGCAAATTACAGAGCTAGGGGTGGGCAATATGGCAAAAATATAGTACGATTTTTAAAAAATATATCACGATTATATCATGATTCTTTGTCATTGATTGTACTATTTTGCAAGTTGTCTGAGCAGTACAGACACGCTAATTTGCCTTTTGTATAAAAACAAAGCCTTTCAAGATAACAAAGTATAAAATAAAGAAGGGCAGATATTTAGGCCAAAATGAGCAAAGATAGAAATCGTTGTCATTTTATCTTTGTTATTCGAATAGATACACATTACA
>JAUMHE010000027.1:1856532-1869282 GCA_032359235.1 Enteromius mattozi | reverse complement strand
CCCCGCTAGCCAATTTACTGTAAACTAGCATGTGACTGTTAGGAACTGATAGATACGAGATCCTTGGTTTCACAAGAACCCGTGGCTGTTTTTCTTTTGTACCAGTCTCATCTACAGTAGTAGGTGAGCGTGAATGTGGCATGCTGGTGTTAGTCATGTATTGTCTTGAGGACTGTTAGTCAGTCTTTGTACAGTGCATGAGATGTAATATGAGATTTTGACTTTTATGAGGATGCAATAAAGGTTATCTGGAGAACAGACAGCCTGGTTCTTAGCAAGAATTGGACGTGGATCAACACAACCACCTGCTCTGCACAGACATTCACACAGACTCACAGCTTAAAGAGATTTCTTTAAGAATCACAGCTCATCTAATGGGTTAGTTAGACCGTCTGCCAGTACTTCGTGCCCTCCCTGTCACAATGGAGAGGTTAAACTGTGTACGTTTGCTCAAAACTTAACAGAATATTAACATTAATATTAACTAAATCTTCTGTATATGGATTAGCTTACCCCTACAAAAACCTGTCATAATTGCATTATTTACAATCTTGTCAGCATAAAATTATTATTAGTATTATTTATATACTATTATAATATTTTTAATATTTTGAATTAGCCTTTTTACATTTTCAATTCTAGTTTTAGAGAAATGTTAGTGTTTTTATGTCATTTTTAGTTTTGCTTTTGTTTTTTAATTTTAGTGTTTCAACTTTATTTCTGTTTCCAACATTTTTCAGTGTTGTCAGTTTTTCATTTAATATTTATATTTTATATAATTTCATCTTTATTTCAACTAATAACTGTGACTCATTAGGATATTAAGTTCCATGAAAATATTTAGTAAATTCCCTACCATAAATATATCAAAATTTCATTTTTGATTAGTAATATGCATTGCTAAAAACTTCATTTGTTTTTTAATATTTAGATTTTTGTGCACCCTCAGATTCCAAATTACAAATAGTTGTATCTCAGCCAAATATCGCCGTATATCCTAACAAACCATAAGCTTTCCATTGATGTAAAAATCTAAATTTCCCAAAATTAAGACTGGTTTTATGGTCCAGGGTCACAGATATGTTTTTTAATTTGTTATTAATAATAACACTGTTCTAAACCTGTATGAGTTTCTTTCTTCTGTTTCCTGTTTCTTTTACAGGAAAGGAGTTACTTAGAAAAATGTGCTGGTCACTATTTTTAATGTAGTGATGAATCTTTTTGTTTTGTTTTTTTTTAAGCTCTTGAGATTATCAGGGTTAAGTCTGGTTCTTACACAAACCTGTCATATGTTTTCAGGAGACTAGAAATATAGCTGTTTGAACTACTTTTGAGAAATTTCCACTTTAATGGCCCACAAAAGAAAGAAAATCCAATAGGTTTGGAACATGAAAACAACTAAATAAAAAAAAAAGTTACTGCTATTAATGAAAATCAACAATGCTCTGAACCTACATTGTGTAATGTGATAAAAATGCAGACGGAAAACAAGACAGCAGGCATTGCTAAGAACAATAAGCCTCAGTGGAGCTTCAGATGTGACTCAAATGGTTATGTAATGGCTAGTAGCCCACCTGTACACCAACTGGTCCATGTGACTGGTATGAGTGTGTGTGTCAATGTGTGTGTGACACAGAGACAGACTGAGCCATGGTCTAGGGCTGTAGGATGATCCGAAAGTGCTGAGGTGCGGTTTCAGGGTCTGTCGCGGCGGAAGTGCTGAGGCAGTGTCAGTCTCGCTCTGTCCTATCTCTCACGGTAATGAGTTTGTCTAGATGGGTTTGTGCAGTAAAGCACTGGCGGGATGCCAAACTATGCACAATTATTTTCTGTTTTCCTTCTTTCAATGCTCTGTCGATTGTTTAATTATATTTAGCTTATTGTTCTGCATTTGTGTGAATTGCGTTATGTCCTCGTTCTCTGCTGTGTTCTCGTAATAGCTCAAGAGTTTGCAAACCTATGCTGATTTGGAGCCTGCATGGTTCTTTTGTGGTTTCTGTTAATAATTCATCTTCGGAATGCCTCTGAGACATGTTGATAAATGGTCTGGAAAAAACATGATTCATTCAAAACAAAACTTTACAGTAAGAGATCATGAAACTAATATTCCTGTTCCTTTTAAGGTAAGGATCTGCTTTTATTATGACTTTATTAGAAGTTGTTACCCGTTTTCAGTATAAAAACCTATAGCCAATATGGAAATAAAATAAAAACAAATAAAATAAAACAAAAATAAATATTTCACAGTGGTACATTTTTCCAATATTACATACAAATTAAGTCTACAATTGTAAAAACAAGTTAATAAAGCCAGCATATATAATATAAATAACTTATTTTGTAAATACAAATTGTATATACGCATTTTGATTATTACTATAACATTAATATATATTATTTTATATTTATGTTATATATAATTTTACATTATACTGTGTTGTATTATGCACTGTTGTGAACAAATATGTGTGAGAACATGTTCCTCCCACATATGAACCACAAAACAAACCAAAAAATTCCAGACCGATATAGAATTTCCTCTTTCTCCATGATCGACATTTTGTTTTGATGTTTTCTTTCCTGTGTGTGTCTTTGCATCTAGTTGCAAACTCTGACTGTAGTGATAAAACTTCAGGCAAACTCGAAGTAGCAGGCATCCACATGTCATCAAACCTGGAAGCTTATACTGTGGATTGTTCTAACAGTTTTCAAGTTTTTACTAAACTCTTTCCTAAATGGAAAAAGCAGGCTGCTAATCTCCAGCTGCAGCACTGTAAGCAGAACACAGCTTCTTGTGAATCGACATGTCATTCACAGCTGATTAATAATAAAGCAACTTCTGTTGTACAACAAATGCAGCCACGCCCATTACACACACACACACACACAAACACACACAGTGGGTTCTGCTTTGTAAACTTGTGCTCTGGTGCCGAAATGTGACACAGATTTTCCAGAAACAGCTTTTGTTGTGCACTCTCTAGCATCCCTCACACACACTAAACCTCAGAGAGCACAGATGGTAATTATGTGTCATGGGTTGCATTAGCAGAAGCTGCTGAAGTGGAATGGAGGGCTATTATTACCATCTCAGCCCTAAGTTATATATATATAGATGAGAGACTGTTTTTTATTTAACCTGCTATGATTCAACGCTACCTTTTCAATCTGCCTGTTTAGAATAGAGATCGTATGGAATGTTCCTGTTTCCGTCAATTAGACCCTTGCATTTTTAATGCGTCTACTATACGTGTCTCTCGGTCATGTACAGTATGCACATAGTGCTTCATGGTTGTTGCATCCTTTTGTCATAATGGGTCAAGAAGACATCAGGACACAGTGGCTGTGAGCAATGCGAAAGCACTCTGTGGAAAAGTGGGTCATACTGACTGCTGTCACTGCGTACCTTGCAGATCCATGAACAGCAGCAGAAAACAGGCTGCTTTAGTTGTGCTTTACGGTTACAGTTCTACCTAGCTGTTTATGTGGGGAAAATACAGCTCTAATATTTTATGTTTATCATGTTTAAAAAAAACAACAAAAAAAAACCTACCATAAGCGCCATTACTTATGAATGTGTTAATACTATCATTGTTCATTATTATAGGTGCATTCATGATTATCATAATCATGAGATTCCGTCCATCTGTTTTTGTACATTTTGTAATTACTACATGTACTGAATTTTCTGAAAGCTCCAACTTGAACTACCTGACACTACATCAGTAGAGAAACACTCAAGATGGCTGTGGCTTCAAATGGAGTAAACTAGATAATGATTTCATTATATTTCTGTTTTAATAATCCAAAATTAGTCTAAAAATAAATGAAAGCCTTACAATATACATAGTCGGATAACTTATGTCCTGCTAAATAAACTAAACAAACGTGCATATAACTGTTACTGTAACTTGTAGATTTGACGAGTTGTAGTCTAGGAATTACAGTAATTATGATGCACCTTAGTGGCCTATACATGGTGTTGCTTACTTGTCGTATTAAATTATGTGAAAAATCAGGTAGAAATTCACACATACAGTGGCTTAAATACATCTCTTTATGGAACATAAAGTACAAAAAAGTCCTATTTTATTACTATTATTTTATACATATTATATTCAAATAAATAAAACTGCTTCACTAAATAATCATTTTCTTTGTCAATCTTTATCAATGACACACTTAATAGTCATTGACCCATTAACAAACTTAAAAGTCTACTATGTTTTCATAAAACTAATAAAACAAATAATATATGTTAGTGGTGGTCTCTTTCCCTTCCCCCTCGTGCAAGTAAACAGATTTGTGCTACGCAGGCATTAGTCCAAGGGTCATCAGAGCAGAAAACCAGGCCACATCAGTCTTAGATGAATTTGTGTAGCCGTAGTATGTCCTTTTATTGAGTAGGAATAGCCTGTGTACCAGAGAGATTGACAGATTATGCTGGCCTACAAAACCATTTCCTCAGCCTCAGTATGGCATCTGTGTACCGTATTGATGTTCCTCTCAGATAAAAATAAATGAATAAAGTCCAGTGGAGGCATGCACTCATGAGTTATGTGATGTATGGTGTTAATATCTGCCGGGTGTGTATATGTGTTCATAAGGGGCAGAGTCACTGTGAGGGTCCTTGTTTGCTGTGTTCGTAGTGGGAATCTCCATGGCAACTGCACTAGCAGCGCAGTGTGAAGTGGAGAGGGAGCGCTCGAGTGTGTGAGAGAGTGTGGATGAGAGGGTGTCATCAACAGTGAGACACAAAGAAAATGAGAGAATTAAAACCTAAGGATGGAAAATGAGATAAGAGAAATCCATTTTTAACAAGTTACAGATTCATTTACTTCTCGTTTTTAAACGGCTGGCAGTTTAAGTCTGGCAGTCACTTCGTGAGTCGGGTGCAATGAAGAGTTAACTGTGAAATGAAAAGAGATTGAGAATAAAAGAAGGGAGGAGTGTGTGCGTACGTGAGCGTCTACTGAGCATGCTCCTCCTGCAGGCTGTCTGTGCGCTGTGCTAACTTCCTGTGCCATTTCTCTTCCTTAACAGACCGGCCAATTCAGAAGAAGAGAGCAGCAAACTGGAGCACACACATCTCGGCTCTGCGAGCAAGAGAATTCAGCAGAGCCAAAACAGGACGAGCCCTCAAAAAGGATTACGTTATCTTGAGCCAGATTCATTTTTTACTAGCAACTTCAACTTCCTAGATTTCTTTAAACACCCGTTTTTAATTGACAGTATCTGTCAGTTTTGTAGTTCATAACAATTTTTTTTGTTTCCTTTTCAATTTACGAGAAGATTGTTGAAGTCAAAGGACTTTTTCACCCCATCCTTTTCCCTTTTGGCTCGATTAGTCTATTTATCTTTCCGTTTATTGTTTAAACACGAACACTTGTTGTAGTTATGAATTAAATGGAATGTTCCCAACGGGTAAACTAACTGGAATTTGGTGAGTCCTTGACAAACATTCTTTTGTGTTCGTGTCCTTGAGGTTTGAAGAATTATTCCGTGGAAGAAACAGAGGCTCATCGCACGAACTCCTCTAACTCAAACTTGCTGACCTCTCTATAAGGACTCAAGTGGGAGAACATTACACGACAGCTCTTGGGCAATGGGATCTGAAAAGGACTCTGAATCCCCCCACTCCTCTGTTAGCGGCATTCCCAATCCGAAATGCCGAGGACCAGGCAAGAAGCAAGGCAGGATTTCTTTTCATAGCCTCTTCCATGGAAAACGCGGATCCAGGGGGAACAAAGCTAATGTAGGAACTCCTCTTGCGCAACAGCTGCACCAACAGCAACAGATCCAGCAGCAGCAGCTTCTCCAGCCCCCCACGCCCACTAATGTTTCATCAGATCCCTCAACGGCAGACCCAGCTGAACCGTTGTCCACTAGCCAGGCCTCTCTAGGAGGTCAAGAACTCCTAGAGTGTCCCCTGTGCCTGGTGAGGCAACCTGCGGAGCAGCTTCCTGAGCTCCAGGGATGCAGCCATCGGTCTTGCTTGTGCTGTCTACGCCAGTATTTGCGTATCGAGATCACGGAGAGCCGAGTGCAGCTCAGCTGTCCGGAGTGCGCTGAACGACTTGCCCCGAGGCAGGTGGCCCTCATCCTGGATGATCCCAACCTGATGGAGAAGTATGAAGAGTTCCTGCTGCGCCGCTGCCTGGCATCAGACCCTGATTGCCGATGGTGTCCAGCTCCGGACTGTGGGTAAGGCTGGTTTGAATGTTCAGGATTTATGAAATATACCCAATAACCTGCTTGTTTTGAATTGGAAATATTGCTTTATGTATAAGCTACATAGACAAAAGGTTGAAGAACTTCTAATTAAGTTTGGCAAGACTCCTTAATTCCAGTTTGAAGATGTGTCAATACAACATACAGTGACTTTATAGGGAATTGTGGGATGTGGCAGCAGTTTGAGAAGGAACTTCTGTTCCAGTATTAAACTCCCCTGTGCACATAGTGAGGTCATTATACAAATGATTTACTGAGTAAGTGATGTGGAAGAACTTGATTAGCCTAAAGGCCAGATCTGAACCCCAGTGATATTTTTTTAAACAAACCAGCTATTAAAGGACCTTGATCGTATTCAAAATGTCTCTGTTTATGACATGGCATTGCAGAGAAAGTCTGGAAATAACATTCCATCATGTCACATGTTTCATTTCCTCTTTTCTCTGCCACATAATATCAGATATGACTGCTGACTTATTCTCTTCCGGATATCTGAGGTGACCTCACTTTGAATCTTCCCTTTACTTTAAGCATTTAGTTGTTGCCCTGTCTTGTAGTCAGTGGAGGATGTGGTCATAAGTGAAACAGGTTGGCAAAGTTAGGCAAGAAGTGCTGCCCTGCCTACAGCTGTCACTCCATTTCTCTTGTTTCAATGTTTTGGTTTCAGTGAAATCACAAAATGAAATGCAACCTAATCTGATACAAAAATGGATAACCATCTACTGGTACTAATATGATGTTATAAATAGTGATGCATCAATAATTCACCAACCTAAAATATTAGGTCAAATCTGTAAACAAAATACATTTTATATGGCTAAAATAAAACGTTTTGGAGGGCCAAAATCATTGACACTAAATGAGCTACAGCATTGTGGACATGGTTTAACTTATCCCCTGAGAACACGACACCTGAGGTCAGTTACCCAATTACGCAACCTTGTTTTAATTATGGTTTCTGTTTAGTTCTTCAGTTAGTTCTTCAAATTTGAGCTCTCTGGCGCTAAAAGCAAGAGACACTCCACTGAGCCACATCAGCTCGTGTTTTAAGACTGGTCTGTGCCCTCCTTGAGACTGAAATCCTAGAATCGCCCCAGCGTCCATCGGCCAATAAGAATTTCAGAGTCAGCTCCAGCTTTCGGAAAACCAATTTTCTGTATTCCCTCTTGATTTCAGCCTAACACAGCTCTTCCCACACCCTCAACACAGAGCTTACACATTCATATCCGTCAAACACTCTACTGTGTAGGCATCCTAAAATTGCCCAAGCGTTGGTTGAGAGATTTCTAGTTTCTCGCCCAACATGCTCTCGTGTCTGAATGGGAGCAAATCCAGCTATGTTCCAACATCTATCTGAAAACCTTCCCAAGAGACTAGAAGCTGCAAGAACCAGCTCTTTATAGTTTCTTCTGTGGTTTCGAAACTAAAATCTCAACAAGGTTGTGGTATTTAGGCGTCCACAAACCAAACAGTGTATTATTTGTCAGATATTTTGTCAGATTCAATAGAAGTAAGTGGACGTATTTAACAGTTTGTATTTGTTCTGTGTGCTTCGTCAAGTGTAGGAGGCTTTTGGACAGTTATAAGGAAAACTTGGGTTTGTGTGGGAAGCCTAGTTTAGCTGATGTGTCATTCTGAGAGAGTGTGATTTACTTCAGAGGACTTTTACAACCTGTCCAAGGTTTGTCAATCATAATGATCCGCCTGTGACCTACATTTAAGGGACATGATTTTGTCTGCATCTCTGCTTGTTTGAGTCACTGCCACTTCCCATCAGGCCCACAAATTATGATAAGGGGTTTTCAGATGAACTGGGAATTTAAAAAAAAAAAAAAAAAAGGCCATTCGAGATCACACTATTGACTAGTTGGTTAGTTAGTTGCACCATATGAGGTTATTAAATGAAAACATGACGTCTTTCTTGCTGTAGGGCACATACCCAGATGGTTCATATGCCTATTTGTATACTAACTAGGAATCTCCCATGATAAAAACACACTTTTGATCTCAGAACCACAGACGGAAAAGCTCCCCCAGTATATTTTGCGTATTCATTCCAGTCAACGGTGCTGCTTATTACCCACCAGCCCCCCAACCAGCTTCGCTTTAGCTTGATTGAAAGTCCAGAGCTGCCAATGGGAGACAGGAACAGCTTGTTTCTCTCTCCCTCAGTGATAAGTTGCTGTGGCAACTGAGATGCGGCACAGAGGTGGAGTTGCTATGGGTAACTATGGCTGGTATTTGATTAAGACAATCATTGGCTACTCACTTGACCGTGTGTGCATGCCACGGTGTCTTTGTGAGCTTCAAATTAGAGTGCTGATTTCATTGTTTTTAAGCCTAGTGAGCTCTGAGTGTTCTGGGAGACCATAATCATGTGTAATGAGGTCGATTTCGGCTTGACTCTACATGTAGGGTGTGTGTGCCAGTACGTGCAAGTAATTGGAAGCTCTTTGTAAAGGACGTTACACTTCTCCATTGCAACCGAGCTGATTAATGAGGTGTCGGCTGGAGGAGGAATGTTTTCTTCAGAACCTGCTTTAACTTCGGCCAACAGGTCAAAACATGTGCTTAAAATTAAAGAGATTGTTTTTGTCACGCATAAGCTAATGTTATGCGGGTAAGTTAGGTAGTTTTTATTTTGATTCGGAGGGAGAAATCTAATTTTTCTTTCTCTGGAAAAACCCACCTACCCAGTTGATCTACTGCCTGTGGTTATTCAGCCATAAAATCATTAAAATGATTCAATGTTAAGGGGTTTTTAGGTAAAATATGTTTATAATCACTGTGCTCATTGTTTTGAGTTTGGCAGCCAGGAAATGTTCTTTCTTCTCATTTTCCGTAATCCATAATAGTGAAAACAGCTAATGTTTGACTTGATTTTAAAAGGAATTTGACATTACAAAGAATCTAAGTAGGGAACACACTGATATCCTGGTGTATGTGATTATTTTGGGGGTCATTGTCCAGGTCGCGGCACCATGTGTTTGATCTAAAATGCAGCTGCCCTCATGTTTTGTCACAGGACAGCAATTCTGAGCAAACATTTTGTCATATTTGCAAGACTGTAATATTAAGAATGTACAACGTAATATATCTTTAGCAACCATGTGAAAGTGAACAGCACAATACCGGTGTAAACCGATATCTATTGGTACAATATGCGGCACATGATTAAAAATGTAGTTTTCACAGTCCACACTTAATTTACAATTTATCCACTTTGGAGAGCGTTTTCAACAAGTTTAGTTTTCCTTGACAAAAACGGGATGTGCCACATGATTTTATCCTGTTTTGGGCTTTTTTGTTTTTGTTTTTAGCACCAAGGAAATACCATTGTTTGTAAATATGGTAATCATAAAGTACCATGGTATATATCAGTACCATACTATTATCGTCTGATACCTTCTTTGTACCATGTACTTCTGTAACAGTAGATTGCATGCTACTAGGTTTAATGATATCTCATATTACCTAAATGATATATTTTCTATGAGAGTCTGATGAGCTGGTTTGCATTGTTCTCCTGCCAGGTTCGCAGTTATTGCCTCTGGATGTGCCAGCTGTCCCAGGCTGGTGTGTCGAAGAGAAGGGTGTGGTGCTGAGTTCTGTTACCACTGCAAGCAAGTTTGGCATCCTAATCAGACCTGTGACTCGGCCCGGCAGCAGAGGGCACTGTCCTTGAGAACGCACAGTAACCATTCTCCCAGCTACACGGCCGAGCAGGGACACGGTGAGTGTTTTACCAGCAGCCAACCACTCTTTTCTGTCTCATAAACAAAGAGAAACTGTAATATCATTTGGGGTTAGGCTCATTGTACCTGGGCAAGGAGGCAATACCATAGCAACTAGGGGTGTAACGATAAATCGAATTACAAGATTGTTCACAGTGGGTTGTGTTTACATTAATCTTGTGTCATAAAAGCATAAAAGCTGAGGTGCAAGTACATGTAACCAATCACAGAATTGCTCCATTAAACGATTTTAAGAAATAACAAAACGATTTAGTCAAATGCAGTGAGAGATTTTCTCTGTTGCTTGATTAACAGGAATGGCAGACAGCAGGCATATTAGACTGCTGTCACTTTAAGAGCTGCCCAGATCCAATGTACTGTTTCACGTTTTCTTTCTCAGCTGTTTGCTTTCACTTACGACCTACTGTGTTTACGAGTATACTCGCAAAGATTGGCATTTTGACACATAATTAGAAACCACTCCAACTAGAAACCACCCAAATCACCATAGCAACAACATAGCAGTACCCCAGAAACCCTGATCACCCAAGCACATAAGAATATTAATCCTTCACTGTTCACTCTGTTAAGCAAAGTGTTTATATCACTTCAAAAAAGACTATCAAAAATGAATGGATAAAAATAAACTGTCAAAACTCTAGTGCGCTTTCTGTCTGGTTTATTGTGTTTTTAGAGTGCCATCAGCCACTCATATCATTTGATTTGCTGTGTGCTTCCCCCTTGAGCACTTTCATTTTGTGCACTTCACTGCAGATTGAAGATATTGAAGTTTCTCTTTCCCTAAAGGACTGCGCTTTCTCCTCCTCCTCCTCAAGTCCTCTCTATTTTCCCTTCTGAATTCCAGCAGGAGTCTGTTAACGTCTCTTATTCCCTGTCTGGCATTCAGAAAGCGCCTCCTCAGCACACATTGTTTACAACAGATTCTGTCTGCCTGTACAAATTCTAAATCCCAACCCTCTAATCCCCACTCAGCTGATGACATCAAGCCTTGTCCCCGATGCGGTGCCTACATCATCAAGATGAACGACGGCAGCTGTAATCACATGACCTGTGCTGTGTGCGGCTGTGAGTTCTGCTGGCTCTGTATGAAGGAGATTTCAGACCTGCACTACCTCAGGTAACTTCTGCCTCCCATCGGTGGGAATTTCTCAAACTATGTGCTCGAATGGAAAAATAATAGTGTTCTGTGTCTTCTCAGTCCATCAGGTTGTACGTTCTGGGGAAAGAAGCCATGGAGTCGCAAGAAGAAGATTCTGTGGCAGCTGGGCACTTTGATTGGTGCACCGGTGGGCATCACTCTAATTGCTGGAATCGCAGTTCCTGCTATGGTTATCGGCATTCCTGTTTACATTGGACGCAAGGTGTGTAATGCCAACATTACAGCTTCCTCTACCGTTTATAGTGTTACCGTTTATGTTAATACAGAAACCATTATCAGCTGCAATCAGGAACAAAATTTCCTTAAAAAGCCTGGGAATTTCCCTCTAGTCAGCCTTGTTGCTTAACCAGCTTAATTGCTTCTGACAGTGAACTAGACTTCCTGGTGTAGCAAACAGAGTGGGCATTAACATTATTTCCACACTACAAAGATATTTTGTTGTGTTTCAAAGATTTGATTCAGGTTTTGACGCTTTAGGATGCCAGTAGACCAAATCTTTGATTTTAGAAGATAAAAGCAGATTTGTGACAGTGCAGTAACGCACCTGCTGTTTGTCACAGATCCACTCGCACTATGAGGGCAAGAAAACTTCCCATCACAGGAGGAATCTCGCTATCACTGGAGGTGTGGCTCTGTCAATCATCACGGCCCCAGTCATCGCTGCTGTCAGTGTGGGTGGGTATTCCTGAAAGATTTACATTTATTCATTTAGCAGATGCTTTTATTCAAAGCAATTTACAAATGAAGAATGCTGCAAAGCAGTTCGTCCTTACATGATTGTGATGTTAATGATTCAGAGGTAAAAACTGTGATTTCGATAGAAATCCACGCAATTGCTTCAAGTAGGTCATGCAGATTCGCTGCACTGAAAAATCCTGTTGGTTTAGGACTTCTGTGTCAGCTGGACTTCATATATCGCTACACTAAAAACAATAGAAAACAATTTTGTTTGCAAAGTTTTGCTAATGTGAATACACTTTAAGATGTTATACTATAATTTTTAGAGAATTTTCTAGCCATCAGAATCAGACTGATACATTTGATTCTAGTAATTATCATATGGCTTTGGAATGTGGAAAATGGAATATATGCTGTACAGACTACTTGCATGATTTTATGAAGCTCTTGGTGCTTTTGCATCCTTTGTGAAGCTTAAGCTTCAGTTCCTGTTCTTTATAATAGACTCTATAGACAATTGCTTCTGCATTTAGTGGTGACCGCAACTTCCGGTGCAGTACAATGTATGGAAATACTAATAGTAAGAAAAAGAAGCACAGAATTCAATCCTGAGGAAGTGCCACAGCAATATTAATATGATCCACCTATACACTACAAATACTTAACTCATTAAAGGAACAAATTACTATAAAGTTAAAATATTGTTTATTAAAAACTGCTGGTCACACATTTGGAGTAATTTAGAATTAAATAATGTTTTTGAAGGAAGTCTTTTGCTCACCAAGGCTGCATTTATCATTGTGTGTGTACTGTGTTTATATATGAATGTGTGGGTGGGTGTATATAAATATATATATATATATAATTTTATTTTATTTTTTTTTATATATAATGGTGAGTTTTTTTATTATTATTTTTTACATGTAG
>JAUMHE010000027.1:1804749-1848318 GCA_032359235.1 Enteromius mattozi | reverse complement strand
TCATGTAAAAACCTAGATTTCCTACAAGCATCCTCCTTTCCATTTAATAACCGGGCATCGGAAGTGCTTCTCCCGACCCGAGGTGTTAACTTGACGTTACTTAATTACAAAAAGATAATGTTTTATTCATCTCACGCCCGCGTGAATGGGTCTTTATAGACAGCCCGTTATTCAGTGTTTGGACAAAGAGGCTCTGCACACCTCTGTGGTCACTCTCCTCGGTTTCCGCCACATTACGATCTAGCGATGTCTAATGTGTGTGTGAGCGAATCGTCCGTTGGATTCGGATCTTTCGGTGGTTCTGTTGAGCCGGTCCACATAGCCCGGGTGGACTTAATCTGTTGTCGAATCAACAACATACTGAAATGTAAATACTGAAAGTAAAACTTGACAGTTTGACAATTTAATTAGAGTTTTGTTTAATAAATCGCATTTAATGAAAACGATGTATGTAAACTATGGTGGTTATATAGTAGATTAATTTTAATATTGCACATGCAGATTTTTTCTTTAAATAAAACTGACCAGTTTGTGAGCTAAACACAGAAAATAGAAGAATAATTACGCCATGACGTAAAGAACAGCTACATTCGATTCACTTAAATAAACTGTTCGAAAGAACCGATTCGCGGAAGGAGTCGGATTTTCCATCACTTTGCAGAAGAAGGGTACGTGTTGAAAGAAGGGGCGTTTCTAGGGAAATATTTATGGATCTCTCCACATGTAAAAGGTGAATATTCATTCATGTCTTCGAGAGACTAACAAAGGCTTGTGCTCAATGTGTTTACATAATCACAACCATTCCTGGGCTAAAATGTTAAAGTACAGAAGGTTGAGTGGGTAAAGGCGATTTCTAACAACATCCACAGATGGTTTCCTGCCCTGTGCTCCTGTAGAGAGATGCACATACACCATGTTTGCCTGCTGTGTGAGTGTAACCATTCTGCTCATTTCAGTTTCAGACATTCAGGTGCTTTGAAGCTATCGAGTCTCATTTGAAAAATTACCTCACAGTTTGCAACAGGTTAAGTCTAAATAATAATAAATTACATAACAAATGTTAGAAATCACAATTGAAAGAATGAAAGTCAGGACATTGCAACTACAACATCAAAGCTGCAGAAAAGTGTTCAGAGGCACTGATAATGTTGCTGATTTCTTCATTTACATCACATTCAAGCATTGTCCGTACATGAGTTTTATATCTCGAGGTTCCTGACAGTTAGAGGCCTCGGGCACTGGCCCCATCGGCCTGGTACGTAATCCATCCTTGATCTGATCAAATGGGGCTTATTGTAGCTACTGCCCTTTGGCAAACATGCAAAACCTCAAAAATAGGACAAATAGTGTGTGTGATTGCAGCATGTCTTGTGATTTCTCTTTAATAGACTCCAGCACTAATTGAATCCGATCAAACATTTTAGCCATTCATTAAAAAATAATGTCCCTGCAAGCATGATTGTCTATTTTGGCATTTTATCTTTATGTACCCAGGTCAGATTTGTTGAAATAGATCAGTGGTTTTCAACTGGTGGGTTTTGACCAAAAAATGGGCCATATGTCCTTTCTGTGGACTGTGGGTGAAAATGAAAGTAACATAATTCAACTAACCTTAATAACAACAACCTAGACTACAATAAGTATGGGTTCACAACAAAAATAAGTTTGTGTTTACCACAATGTCATATGTGATAATTGCATTTCAATGATTATTTTAATCCTCATGTTATGCTTCGGACATATATATATATACTATATATATATATATATATATATATATATTTCTGCCGTTTACCAGCCTACAAAAATGTGCTCATAATTTTTTTTTTTTTTGGTATGCTATATTAATACCACATATTGTATTAAATTTTATCACCTTGTTTTGTTTTTAATTGGCACAGGTTTTTTGTATTTCTTTTTGGAACTGATTAGGCATTATTGGTCTGAGTTTGTGCACCTCAGATTTGAGTGAATGTTGCCAAAATTTTATTACTAAAAAAGAAAAAACCTATGCTGAAAGAAAACAAGCTGACAAAATTTTGTGATAATTTAGTGTAGTAAGAGATTTACAAGAGGTTTTAAAAAGGCTGGTCATTTTTGACTTGGCATTTTGACTGGGATTTAGATTTTAAGGGATAGTTCACCCAAAAATGAGAATTCTGTTGTCAACAGCCGACAATTTGGTTGCCAACATTCTTCAAAATATCTTCTCTTATGTTCAACAGAAGAAAGAAGTTCACACAGGTTTGGAACAACTTGAGGGCAACTAGGATATTATGCAGAGATTAAATATCATATTTTCCATAGAACTAATACCTAAATGCCCACAGTGCTCTGAATAATGCAAATCCATTATTTATTGCTATGATAAGATCCCCTCCTCCATAACCATTCCCAGCAAGTGTCATTATTGAGTGAGTGTGTCTATAGTGATGTGTCAGTGTTACTCACAGCAGATGCTTCTATATCCTCATGGTTGAATGCGCATGAACACATCTTTGCACACATTGTCTAAACACAGCAAGAGAACAAATGCCACCAGCCTCTGTTCCACAAACTTATGATTTCTCTCGAAGGGAAAAGGAGCAGTGGTGCAATACTAAGGCTGTTCTGGGACGTGCTTGGCGAACGTTGTGGGAAGCCAGACTCTTTGTGCAAATGCAGACCCAGTTGCACAGAGACTTTAAATCAACACAACAGCACTCTGTCAGTGCAATGGGTACATTCAGCTGTTGCGAACTTACTTAGTGTGGTGGAAAGAAAGAAACGAGAGATGAAATAATGTAAAAGAGAGCAGTAGTTTTCTCCCTTTTCCTTCACAGGCATAATGACATAGCAAGGTTTTGAAAACAGCATTGCCTCTATTTATATATGTTGGCTGCCACTGAACCACCATGCTGTCAGGCAGCAGCGGGATGGCAAAGAGATCTAGCTTCAGCAACATGATTTTCAGTGAACTTAGTCCTGCTTTTCGAGAATATAGAATATATAGCTTTCTGATATATAGAAATGGTTTCCAGGACAGATTTTGGGGGGGGGGGGGGTGCATCCATCAGTCCACCCTGGGTCGACATCTTTTTTAACCCTGGGACAACATTGTGATTAACCAATCAGATTTGAAGAAACACTTTACAGTTTTTGTGATGTTTAGGCTTACAATCAGTGTTTGGTGCTTGTACATCAGTGTCAGTCATCTATCATTTCCTCTGATTTTAGGCATTACTCATGGGTAAGGATAGGTTTAGGCGTAGAGATATGGTCAAGACTATATTTTTTCATTAAAATAAAAATGCATGCATACATATACCTTTACTTTTACAATGTGTGCTGTCAAACGATTAATCATGATTAATGACATCCAAAATAAACATTTTTGTTTACACAATATACTGTATGTGTGTGTACTGTGTAGATTTATTTTTTTTATATAAAGACACACACATACAGTATATATTTAGAAAATATTTACGTTTATTTTTCGATTCTTAAAAGTTATATTATATAAAAATATATTTAATATATAAATATAATGTATTTTTCTTAAATATATACATGCATGTTTTTGTATTTATATATACATAATAAATATATACAGTACACACACATATATTATGTAAACATTTTTTTTATTATTTTGGATGCGATTAATCATGAATCGTTTGGCACAACAAATAAAAACTATTTTTAAGGGATTAGAGGATAATTTTGATAAAAGTGTTTTTCCATTGTTGTGGCTAAGTATCAAAAATTCATGAAAATGAATTCAAGAAAAATGTTGTCAAATATTTATGGTTACACCAAAAGCATTGCCTTGGGGAAAAAAATGTGCAAACCCCCTTCCCCCTAACTTAATTCAAAGGCTATAACATAGAAAACCCATTCATCACATGGCCTGGGACAACATTCCCGGCTGTCCCCCCGACAACAACCCTGGTTCCACCACATTTCTAAAGTTATTAAATCAAAGCATTTGTTGAAAATGCTATAAAAGCTTTTAAAAACCACATGACACCAATACAAATACAGAACTAATAATTACAAGAATTTTATGTGCATTTTACACTACGTCTTTAAAAATAAAAATATATATTTTCTTTGTCTTGAACTCCCTTATTTGTCATTAATTCCAATATTTTAATTAATTAAGAACTTTAGTAAATAATATATACATATATATCACACACACACACATAATGTCTATCTATATCTATATATATATATATATATTATAAATATTTTAAATATAAACAATATGTAAAAACATATTATGTCCTGGAGTAGCCACAGCTCTTCAAGCAAGCCTTTCATGAATGACGTGAGTAGATTGGACAGGGGAGCACATCTCCAGACAGCTTTCACTGAGCTCACTTGTATTGATGAGTTCAGCTGGTGTGGAGTAATGTGACGGACAGAAACCTTCTCTAGTCCCCTTGGGCCCCATTCCTTCCAGCTGATCACAGAGGAATGCACATCAGTGAGGTCTGGCCCAGCCAAATGCAATGTCCAATACTGATCAGGACCTGTTTTAATAGTACCATGACTGAAAAGAGAGTTCGATTCTCCTGCCACTTTTCCTTCTCATCATCATTGTTGAAGTGAGTCAGCGCTGTTCACCTGATCTGTAGAAGCATCTGTCTTCATCTCTTTTACTTTAATTTCACTGCAGAGTGTTCAACTGATAATTTTCTCACAAATCTAACCTTATTTTCTACTCATGTTCTCTGGTAGGCTATATAGTAGTAGTACATTGCCCTGTGGGTTATGAATTATACATCTCACACACTTACATGTTTCTGTTTCCATCCTGACCTTATTTCTGTTTCCCTTTTTACCCTGGCACCCCTCATATACCTCCTCCCAGCCCTCTGGCGAGATGTCTTCCTCAGATGAGGAGAGTCTGAGCGAACGTTCGTGTGTGAGCGAGCGTTCGTTCCGCAGTGAGAGGTCTGGGGGCTCTCTCTCGCCCTGCGCCCACAGCACAGCCGGGCCCAAAGGGGACACTCTGCCATGGAACCTATCCAAACATGAGAGACGCAAGCGCAAGAGCCAGGACTCAGTGTTGGACCCCGCAGAGAGGGCAGTTGTTCGAGTCGCAGGTAAGAAATTGTTCAGAAAAAGTTTTTTAGCAGTGATAATTCACCTAAAAATGAAAAAAACTAACCCTCATGTCATTTCAAAACTTACTCCCTTTCTACTAAAGAACACAAAAGAAGACGTTTCTGTCCATATAATCAAAGCCAATGGGATCCAAAACAAGAAAGCACCACATTGACTTGTATTATATGGACACTGATATATTTTTAAAATGATCCCTTTGAGCAAAATAATGAAATCACTTTAAATCAAATCTATAAACTAGACTTACCGAGCAAGCGGCCCTTGTTTTGTGTGTCCTGAGTTGGTGATTTGATTTAAAGCAGTCTGGAAGTTGACTAAAGTTGGAAAGGAGGACATGTAGTGCTTTTTTAGGTACCGTATAACATCAGTGTTCTGGGATTCAGCATTGATACATACAGCTGCATGTGGATCAAGTTCTGTGAAATAAACTGTGATTGGGCTCGTGTGGGAGAAGAGAGGACAAATGTTGGGAGCCAAACTGTTTTGAGACTCTTTTTAGACAGGCTGGCTGTTGCTCTGGCTTTTCCTGCTGATTTCATTACTCCTGACAGACCGTGTCTGTGTTGCTGAACTAAACAGTTGTTGAATACAGAGAGAAAACTGGCTAAACGGAAAGAGGTTTAGTTGCTTTTTTGTGATTTGGTATATATGCGATCAAAAGTGTGAGAAAACACTACTCACTGTTTACTTGGTTCATAAAAACGGATACAAGGATATTCAAGGCACATCTGGAATGCTTTGGAGACTGTCACGCTACGGCCTCGACAGAGTTTTCCTTGCCAATCCCAACCTCACTTTTTTATGACCATGTGTCGAGCTTCTGTCCCTCTAGATTCGCCTCTGTCAGACGTGATCTGTGTTTGTTCCATCAATGTTTGGGCATTTTGTCTTGGTCTGGAAAGCTTGTTTGTTGTAATAGGCTAATGCTGGAGGAATTTGTACAAGCTTTATGAATTTTTGCATAATAATAAACCTGAAATACAATGACTTGTCATTACTGAAGTCTATACTAGGGTCAACAGGATGTCGCACATATAAGGTTTTATTTTTTGTCTGGATCTATTAATTTATCCAAAAATACAGGTACATTAAAAATAGAGCTTTCAATCAATTAAAAAAAATATTTCTGAAATGAATTGCAATTAATTATGTTTTTAATTAGTTATTTTTAAACATACTTTCATATTGCAATAATTTCACATACAATCTTCTAATTAATGTAGAAACAACATAAACACTGTATATTTTTTAATATCTGCTTAATGGCATCTTTTTTTATGAATGAAGGTGGGTATTAATACCAATACTACTAGGGTCTATAGGATTTTTCCCCTTAATGTTTAACCATTGACTATAGTCATTCAGCATTACAGTGTAATTGAAAGTTATCAATTTATTAGACTTTAAAACAAAGTTTATAAGACTTTTAATTTAAGTAAACTCAAAACAATCTTCACAAAAACCTATTACAATAAATGTGATATTTACCTGTGCCCTTCATTTTTTAAGAAATATTTTAAGAAAACTGCCTTAAAAAATGGTACAAAAATAATTATTAAAATTTAAAATCTGATCATTTGAACTTTTTAAAATTATACAATAAGGTAGCATTAAAACTGCCTGCCTTATTGGTTATTATCTCTGATACAAAGTTGTCGAGGGACCTGTGTCCATTATAACTGCAACTTTTTCAGGCAGCTCAATGGGTGACTCAGCCTGAATCCCTCAATTCTCTTGTTGCCATGGGTTACCTGTTTGCTTTTCCAGTCCCCATTAGTTTCCATGGCTATGAAATAGGAGGGAAAGGGAATCAAAAAGCACGAAAGCCCAAAAAACAAGTAGTGATATAGTTAGCAAGATCTTTTGAATTTCAATTTGAGTTTCAAAAAAGAGGGAGTAGTCATGTGAAGCTTAAATCATTTAAAAGAAATGACTGAAAGAATAAAGAGAAAATAAAAAGAAGGTGATGACAATGGATGAGAGAAGACGGGCAAAACAAAAAGGACAAGGTTCAAAGAGATGGCGTTTAAAGGGACGAGGTTGGAGAGACAATGAGCATGGAGGGAATAACTGGAAGGAAGGCGAGTGTGTGCGTCTGATTTACAGCACTTCAGTCTTGGAATGCCATGCTGCAAAAACAGTTATGACAGTTGCCTAGAAAACATAGCGAGTTTCCAAACACAAACATACTCTATGCACACAGTTCTCAGCTCTAACCACCTTTTATTTTATGTGTGCGTGCAGGTGAAGCTGTTCGAACCCAAGCTGCAGTCCAGAGGCTATAAATTGGCTAAATCACAGCGATGTCAAAAACTTTTGAGTCTGGGTGGCCGTTTACTGTTGTGAGTGGTGTCTGAATCAGTACGCACCAAAGAAAGAGGATAAGAGGCTGATGAAGCCATAATTTCACACGGTTTAAATGTGGCATGACAGGGAGAGTCACAATGGAAAAACACTTTCATAGCGCTTCCCATCAAGGTTTATTGTTGTTGCCCACCTACAGAGTAAGAAACGAAACAAAATGTGTATACTTTTTCCATTGGAAAGAATTTTACCCCCTTATTTTAGCTAAATCAAGACAATTTAGTAAGAAATTGATAGAATTATTATTTCACAATATATATATATATATATATATATATATTTCCCTAATTTTTTGTACAAGGAGAGTTTAGTGATCCCAAAGATAACATGGCATGTTTCGTTTCTTTTTTTGATAATGCTTTTAGCTTTTATGCGCAACCTCAATCACAGAGCTAAACTCCATTATTTTTTGCATATTTCATAAGGGTATCTGTTTGGCAGAGATACATTTTTGTGGTTTAATGTACAAACAGAATATGCTAGTCAAATTGCAGTCTGGTCGATCAAGTGCTTGAAGTGACTAAGCATAAATAGACCCTTAAGAGCTTTTAAATGTAGACTGTAAATGCTATACATGTAAAGTGTTATCCTTTTTCTGAGGATGATGGATGAGAAAAGGGGTCTTATTTATATACAAGTCAGTAAACTGATCCACTGTCACTGAAGTACATTTCATGAGATATAATCCATAATAATCATTACAGCTATTTCTAAAATGTATATTTTAATAGAGCCAGAATATTTAGGCAATCTTGCTTTATTTAATTATGATGCCCTCTTTTCCCGGAGATGTGCATGTGTAATGTGCCTCAGCGGTGTGTGTTTAGGGACTCATTGGGCCAATAGCAATATCCGCTGTCAGGCTCGCAGTTGTTCGATGTTCTTTGGGGTTATGTGTGCCTTCCAGGTCTCACACAATACTTTGTGTTTGTGCAAGTGTCTGCTGTATTAGCCTGTGGTATAGGATATAGAGGAATGGGGTAGAGAATTACTGCAAATGTTTCAACAGTCTATTTAAAAGCATTTGGAACTAAACTTTCTTGGTCACCCAAGGAAGGCTCGGCTACTTGGCAATTTTCATGAATCTGCACCTGCTCTTAATATACAGGAATTATTGTCCCAACACATGGATATAGATACAGACAATGTTTATAACAGGAGCTTGATGTAAGCGTGCTATCCAATTTACTTTTTATGAGGAGATAACTGATGGAGGGAATTTGTGTCACATAAATGTCCTAAGAAATTACATTTATTCAGGGAGAAGACTTTGTGTTTAAAGCAAATAGTAAAAGTAAAGATTTGTGATTTATTTGTTGTTAAACAACCCAAGTGGTGATAAAGGTTTGAAGTGGTTGGATGAGCAGTTCTTGGCCTGGGTTTGTGTTTTGTGATTAGGTTTGAACTGGGAGAGGGAATCTATTTTTGGAAAGTCTGGTCTTCTTATGAAACTGATATGTTAGGAGTTTGGAGGGTTTGTACTTTTTTCCTTTTTTTTTTTTTTTTTTTTTTGGATGACTGATAAGAGAAATCTGAATCAAATCAGTGACTTTATTTTGCCTGAAAATGACTCTTTGCAGCTGTTAGGTGGCAGCGCACTAGTGCGGTAATGTAATAAAAAGCCTATCCACTCATTTGAGCACTGGGACAAAAAGAGGCTAAAAATTTGAGAAAAATGTCAGTATATAAAAGAAGTATTCTGGATTAATCAGCTACTTCCATTTTCTAATAAAATGTGATTTTCCTTGCCTACCACACAATATATTGGTGTTAATATAGTGTGGTTTGACACTGCAAAATCCACAAATGATATTATAATAAAATAAAAGCACTATAAACATTTACAAATCTAGCATTCCCTTCAAAGAATTAAAGAATTAATTGAGACTTCAGATCCTAATCAGTTTCATCTATCACCTCAAGCAAATCTTATCTCATGACAAATAATCATAAATATTAAATTCAGTAGACATTATTTTTCCAGTGTACTATAATCAATCTCTCTATATATATATGCTACTAATAGAAAAAATCTCTAATCCCACACAATTTATTTTGATACAGTTGTGACAGAAAATATGAGAACAACAAGAACAGATCCTTAAGGATGTCTTTAATTTTGCCTGATTTTATAAGGGGCTTCATAAATATCTGACAGTGTTGATCTAGATTGATCTAGTTACTGCGTAACTGCAAATTGCATCTTTCAGCACATATCAATGTTTCTTTTTTGTTAATTAAATATATTAGCGTTAATCTGTATAAAGCAGGAGGTAGGGACAGTGAGAGATGTACCGCTCCGCTTTAACCAGTCGGGGGCGACAAAACCCAAGAATCGGACTTAATAACATCAGCCATTGTCACCATGAATTTCTTGCGCTGGATGTTCCTGGCGTGGCTGTGGAAGGAAGGGAGGGATGGAAGAGCAGAGCGCAGGCACTGCGGGAAGAATAGAGAAACCTGAACTCCATTCGCACTGGGGAAAAGAGAGGGAGGAGTGAGACACACGCCGTGTGATTATTATAGAAGCGGCCATTACACTGAGCAGCACGGATGGAAAAAACATAATATAGCGGGCACCGGCGAGTCAAGAGCGCATAGACAAAGGAATACAAGAAGCACTGTCCGGATACCGTTTCACTGAGGCCTCATATCTGCTTTCGGAAGGAGCCGAACGGACCGCCCACCGCACATAGACACACACATACTTGAGAAGCGCACACATATAAACCCAATCACCGGCCCGCACGCGCTACAATGGACTTTAAATACGATAACCGTTTGGATTCTGATCTACACCAATGAAAGATGGGTTTATATAGCAGTACGTCTAGATTTAAAACGTCTCAGACGTTAAGCCGTCATATATGATAAGGGATATTTACTCTAAACATAGACATTTACGTATTGTTATTTATATAATCTTTTTATGACGGGCATTTATAGGATCCGCGGCTCCAAAGTAGCTTTATATCACTCGCTTTATTTAATTCATCGTGTTTACGATAACCAAATAGAATATAATACGCTTTAGAAACATATTGAAGCGCGAATAAGTCCTTATTCACTGTGGATATTTATCGCAAACGGGACTTGACAGCTGTTGTCGGACGACCGGGATCCACCGTCCTGGATTACTCTGTTAGCGGGCCGCTGTAAGTCGGCCAGCGGGAGTGAGAGACGTTATGGCCGGCTACATCCCGGGCTTGCTGCCGGCGAATCACTCCCAGGAGAAGGAGTTCGCACAGGCGTATGAGGATGTGCTGGAGAGATATAAAGGTAAATGACTCACTGAAGCTCCGTTTTGTTGTGTTGTTTACTCTGGGAAAAGTCTGTATGCGGTTTCTGTAGCTGATATTTTGCGCCTGCTTTACATTTGCTATTTGCTGTCAATTGCCCAAGGACAGTGGAGGATGGTGGGTCTCTATTACCATGGGATTGTGACAGGGCAGAGGACATCCAGTGCTTTCTGTGCAGTGTTATACACAGAGAATGTTTTTAATTAGCAATTTTTCGAAGTGAAAAATGTAAATAATATAAGGAGGACTGAGTGTTTTTCAAGAGGCCACACTAAATGGTAAATTAGTAAGCAATTAATAATAATAATTTATACAACAGGCCTATTGAGTATTTCAGTGCTGCCTGTTCTGGTTCAGATTTCCACTGCTGTCAGAGCTTGTCCAGAATCCATCCGTATGTCTAGTTGTGATGTAGGCTGTGGCTTTGTACAATTTTTCCAAACTTTGTTTTTGTCAGCCTGAAGCTTTAAATGAAAAGTATTTACTTGAAGTACCCTCTGAGATTTTGTGTTAATGTTTCAATAAATTAACCATACATTCAGGTGTTCATGGATTTCTTATATCAGTTAATGAATCTGAACAAATATAATAATATAATACAAATAATAAATGTTGTTGTTAGGCATGTTATATTATTTGCTTGAACCCTAATTAAATAAAATAAAATAAAAATAAAAAATAAAATAAATAAAAATCAAAAAATATAAGACAAAATAATATAACCTATCATTTTAATTGTATTTATTATTGTTATATACTATAATAACAAATAAATCATAAACATAGATTATTTTAAATAACATGGAACTAGTGCACATTATGTTCCCACAGCTGCAGAGATTGATTTCACTGTATTACCTATGAACCAAGCAGCTGTGTGACACTAAAAACACAGACTCAGGAGCTGCTTGGGTGTAAGTGATCCCAGTGCTGCGTAACATACTATATACTTATTCAACCACAACCACTTATTAAACCACAGCATTTGATTTGATAATTACACTAAGCCATATTGAATACAGTGGTTTATTTTGTTTAGTTGAGCTGCTTTATTTATGTAATAGTTTATTAACTCATGAACCCCCTTTTGAGGCGTCTCACCCTACTTGTCCAACTGTCCACTGCTGTCCCTGCTTGTCTGTTTTTCTGCTACTGTCTGAACCTCTCCAGTGGTCCGCTGCTGTCTGAGCATGTCCAGTTGTTGGGAATCAGTGAAGGATTGTCCTCAGATGGACAGCAGTGAACCCCTGAGGGCCTCAGATGGCTCTTGTGTACTACTGATGACAGTGTTCCTGTGAAATATGAATACTTCAAATCTAATTGACCGTGATGGGAATATAAGGGAGAGCGAGTGATGTCAGTTGATTCGAAGAGCATCTGTGATGCATCCCTGATGAAAAGGGGGCTTTTAATTATTGATTATTGTAATGAAATGCGATTCTGTCGGGCCATTGGGACAGGGGCCTAAGATAGCACTGGGAGCTTGTTTTTAGACCGTGATCTTAACGGATCCTCTGTGTATTAATTGGTCATTTATATCTGTAAAGAATGTGCTGATCTTTGTGAAAAGGCTTTGATGTCAAAGCAAATACAGCGTTTTCCGTATTATTTAGAAAAATGTCCGATGTCCATTAGAGCTACCACAAAACCACCTCTAATAATGCCTAGAAACATAGAAGCTCTGTTCATGTACTGTGCTAATGCATCCAGCTGCTCCTCTCACACTGTACTGTTTGTCTATTCAAATAAAAGTATTTCCTTTGACTGATGTTTTGTCATTGTAACACTTTTGAAACAACAAGGCTAATATGAGCATGAGTGCTGCCCTCCACATAGAGCGTGATAAATCAGGCTTAATTAATTGTATGCATTACACCCACATTAGCCAACAGAAATTTTCAAAGTGGTTGCTAAGGGAGTTGTTTTATTTTGATGAATGAAGGACTAAGGGCAGCAAGATCTGAACTTATGCAACCCTCAACTTCCTTCTTGTATTCTATTTATGCCTTTCATTTATTCTTATTCTTTACGTGTTGACGCAGACAGCCTTCCTCTTCTCTTCCCAGGCTAGCTTTGTCAAAGGTCAATAGATTTAACTTTATACGCCCCACTGACTCTCAATTGGACGTATATGTCACCATATCTGTTGTGACATGTACTTTGTTTTATGCAGAGTAATGTTTGAATGTGCAATTATTTATTTTTTGATTCATTAAATACATACACACAATTAAAAGTTTCGTTACTACAATATTTACATTTTTTAAATATTTAAATAGGTGTGCTGGACTGCATATTCCAAAAAAAATATGATTAAAGTAGTTAGACAAATATAAATTGCAACTAAATTTAATTGTTACAATATTTATTTATTGATTTGATTGATTTATTTATTTATTTGTTTATTTTTTTGACTTGTTGTGTTTTCCAGTATGAAGTATCATGTGATGTTTTTAGAGTTTAAAACTTTCTGTGTCAATATATTTCAAACTTGAAACATGACCGGTCAAACATATACAAATGTGTGTATTCCTTAATGTTTTTATAAGGCTTTCAGCGCTGTCACTTGTGGCAGTTTCATGGAGAACAGAAGAGGAAATGTGAGAAATGTGGATTTGGTGGCTTGTAAAGGTGTCACTTGAAGCTGAAATCTGAGTTGGACACACGATACTAGATTAAATAATTCAAAGGCCTCTGTATGTGAGTCCATGTCTGTTCATAATTAGGGTGGTGGCTATTTGGACCATATTTGTATTTTGTTTTGAGCTTAAGTTGTTTTTCCGTATGCATTAAGTTAACTGAAGCTCAAAGACAATAGCAGGATATGGAAGACCGGCTACGGTCTAGAATGAGAATAAGACAGAACCATGAGTCAGAAGAAAACAGACTCGTTCAGGATATACAAACCACAACAGCTTGCAAATGGCAGAAAGGGACACAACCCTGGTACCAGTGGTCTGCTGTCGCTCCATAAGACCGATACAGTTGATATCCTGGGGACATGCATGGAGATGATGCCAGACCAGAACTGCTTTGCTAGATTGTACACAAATCGAATCTTTCATGATATGCCTAGGAAATTGGCTACTTTATTTTCAATGTATGCTCTGAACTGAAGGTTTTATACTGTGTCCAGTTGTCATTTTGGCTTTGTCTCATGTTTACCACCCCCCACCCCACCCATAGTGTTTGCCTCGCTCAGTTTTACTGGCCTTTGGCCTGTTCACCCTGTGGTCCCTGATCCCAGTGACCCTCAAACACACACAATCACTGACTTCACAGAGTGTGTTTGTGTGTGTCCGTTTCCTCTAGTGAGCCAGAGGAAGTGGCCGTTTGGAAGGAAGCCTCTTTTAGCTGTCTCGTCAGTTTCTTTGTTTGTGCTGTAAATACCCGAAAGATGTTCCTGCTGTTTTTTTTCTTTAATCCAGTTAGAATGCTTGTCATGTTACTTTCAGATTAAGTCTTTTATTTTCAAAGCTGTAGTTGTGCTTTCAAATCCCTAACTTTGTTATTAATGATGAAGTGAAAGTGGCAACAGATCAAATTTTTTCCATATTATTACATACCTTTGAGTGAAACAGATTGTGGAGGACTTGGTTCTATCCATCAGTTTTGGATAATGATTGAAGAAATCCATCATACGTCATATTTTAATTGATTCATTGATTGGAAATGATGCAGTAGGATTTGATTCTTTAAGATGGAAAGTCCCAAAAACATTTCAGTGTTTGTCTATTGAACCGTCAAACTTTTGCTGGTTTGGAGGGGAAATGTGAGCTTGAGGCAGTGCACAGAGGCAGACAAATGATCGAGGATGGATCGTTACAACTGTATTTTTCCACATGGCCTAGTTTCCCCTGAATCCTTGTCATTCTTCCTCTCACGGTAGACTGCGGTGACCATGAGTACATACAGCCTCAGCCTTGGCCTCTGTATTCCCCCTCCCTTTCACCCTTATTCTCTCTCTCTCTTTTCCTCTTTTTCGGCTGCAACGCTGCAGGATTTTCCTTCTTGCACTTCCTGTTTGGCCACATTCTGTACCGGCACCTGACTGTATCAGTGGGGAAAAAGTCGTCAGAGGGCTGATCCTCTTTGGTTCCGGATGTTAGGTGACATGGCAGAGGCGTCCTGTCAATTCTCATTAGACATCTAACAAATATTAGTGTCTAACATTACATTCATTACATTTATCTGAGAAGTAATGCTCTGAAAACGTCATGCTCATTCAAAAGATATTCTATGTTTAGAATGGAAAACGCGTGCTGCTTACTGCAGTGTGTAGCCAAACTAACATTTGGCTACATTGTTGCCCATTAATGGCTAAATATTGCATGTTCAATTAAGCAAATGTCTTCTAGTCATTGGATATCCATGGAAGCCCGTTTCCGCCACTAAATAAAAAATGTAAAAAGGTCTCACAATTCTGACTTTTTTTCTTTCAGTATTTTGTGATACAAACTCATTTGTGAGATATAAAGTTGCAATTGCAAGTTATAGTCAAGCGAGACTGGGCCACAGTTATTTGTAAAATTGCTTTATGAAAAATGATCTCCAATCATTTTGTTTGCATTAAGCCTGCTCTTTTCTTACAATTGACTGCTAGCTCACATCAGTATCGGCCTCTATTCAATCAGTAACTAAAGCATAGATGCAAGTGCTATATTTTTCTTCTTTTTTCATAATTTATACACTAACTCTGTGTTTCATTGCAATTTTAAACACATCCCAGCATGCTGACAGATGCTTGGCTTGAAAGTGACTTCTTTGTGAGCTGTTCTTCATACTTTATGCTAATAACAGGGGACATTTGACCTGTTTTTGCATTCAAAACAGAGTTTTCTGATTTAATACCTTACTCTCCTGCTAGTCTGGTCCTGTATTTAAGCTCTTTGTCCTCTTGGTGCATTAGCAAGCCAACTGCCCCACTCTGCAGTAGTTGGGCCTGTAAAGGGCTGTTGCGTAATGAATCCTCGGCTGACTTTAAAGGATACCTTTAACTCCTGCGGTGACTTACTTTTGCACTGTAATCTCAAAAACTTTTTGCTGAACTGTGTTTGACATAATTCCCCTTTACATAATGTCTCTAGCCCTTCTTACACAGACCTCCTGCTGGGGGGAGTTGGCTGTGATGAGCAGTGATGGTGGGCTCTGGCTGCTGAGCTTTCAAGACAATCACTGATGATTCTCAGAGTGCCAGGGTGTTCAAATTTGAGACTGTAGCTGCTGTGCTCTAGTACCAGGCTCTGCTAGACACACACACACACTCATTGCTGTGTTTTACCTCAGGGGTTGATGCCAAAAAAGAAAAACTGGGAGAGAAATGAGCAGGAGTTGTAGAGATGTTTTTGAACAAGGGTGCAGTAGAAGATGGCCAGATCTGTGATTGTGAATTATTCATGAAGGTTGTGTTAAAAGCATGAATATGATAGATTGACAGAGAAGCCCTGCTCATTTTTCTCTTTAATACGTTACAAAAAGCAGATGACTTGTATGCTTAGCAACATTACACACACTGTGAAATCATCCTACCTGTAATATTTCCTGCAGTGCTGCTTTTCTACAAATGCAGCACTTCTATTTTTGTGATGATTTATGTCTTTAATACTTCCATGCTCCATTTGAAGGGTTTTCTGCATTCCCCCTACTCTTTGTCTTCTATTGTCTGATCAGATTAGCTCAGTAAAGTCTGAAGGGCTAATTACAGTAGATTTTAAGCATGCAATATTATCGCAGACCTCTCAGTTAATAAGGTCAATTGATTCTTTTATGGATGAATTATGAATTATAATTTCTTAAACATTAAATTATGAAATCTTCTGCAAACCTTACAGCCTCTTTAGTCTAATTTAATTTTATTTATTTTTTTTCTATGGCTATTTGGATTTTCAGGGCAAAGTTCAGCAAAACCTTGCAATGTAAAAAAAACTTAAATAAATTAATTTCATTACAATCTCCTGCATTCATAAGCATGTGAAAGGAAGTGAATTTAACACAATCTAGTGTGACTGTCCAGACCTAAGCTATAAAATTGAGATTGCATGACATTTCCTTATCCTCTTCAGGTGGTGGGAAGCACCTGTGTTTGTGTGTGTGTGTTACAAGGACATTCACTTCACTCATCCTCCCCTGCTTTTGAAAAGACGGTGTGCATACGTGTGCTTTTGTATGAAACTCTGTACTATTTCCAGTACTTTTTAACGCCATCTGCCATCTTAACAATTTCTGCTGTCCCTTTGGGAAGAGTGAATGTGCACTAGTGCTGATTACTAATTGAAGTTCAATAAGGTTTAATAAATTAAGTTCATTAAAAAAGTTAAGGGCTTGAAATTTGGTCCCACATTTTATTCATAAGTAATGAAATTGTTCAATAGCTACATTAAAGACATTTATAATCTTACAAAGTAATTTTATTTTGTCCGCTGTTCTTTTACAATTTCTGTTTGAGTACTTTAACCTTTGAATATTTTATGGAGAATATTTTAAGCTTTGAAAATGCTGGAAATTCTGCACTTTCTTCACAGAAATGAATAGCATTTTAAAATGTATTAAAATACTAATTTTAAATTGCTCTACATGCTAACAGGGTACCATGGAAGCATCATGCTTTCGTGAAATACGTTGGAGCACCATGTTACATGTAATATGGTAATCATTCAACTCTTGTGAAGAATTATAATTTATAAGATAGCCCTGCTCTACTCAACAGGATGAATGTTTTCGATGTTCTTAAAGCAGCGCATGACTCTCAGCTGAGAGCTGCAGTGGGAATGTTGCCCGCTGATTGTGGTGGCATCTGATCCTTTAGCCACACCAATGAATGCTGGGACTGTCTCGCAACAGGGTGTGGATCTGAGAGCGCTTTATACCCCTATTAGATTACAAATAGTTTCCACACAGGTGAATATTTTAAGCTTTAACATTACCTTATTAATTCCAAAAGTAATTCTGAAGAGGGAATGCTGAATGTGGTTATTGAGGATGGTAAAGTTTCCTCTAAGAAAGATTTACATAAAATATTGCGTAGATAGGCTTGTCATATAAAAGCCATTGTATATATTTCTTTAAAGTTCTTACCTCGTGATAATGAATATTTTACTTGGGTATTCATGATTAACCTTTCATTATACTGTTACACAGGACTGTCTTGTAATACTGTAAATGAACAGTTGATGATCCAGAGAGAGAATAAGAGGGCATTTGCATGAAAGCTGAGAGATTTGCCATTCAAATCAGTCCTGTTGCTAATCTTTCTTCCTGGATATGTGCTTTACACTCAGACCTCCTGCAGGGGCAGGTGCAGTTCATCCGGGTTCTATGATAGAACGCCACTTCTGTGTCAACTGCAGCATCACACGCATGTGTCGTGGTACTCTCTTGAATGTGTCTCTTGTGACAGGGCGAGCACTGCGCCGCTAGAGTGCAAAAGTCCATCACTGTAACCCATGTGTTATATCACAGACACCATATAGTGCTGTCTTCTCTTCTGCGTGTGGGACACTGCTACAGACTATGAAGGGGCATGATGTTGGATGTGAGAAATTCCTTTTGTCTTCTTTGTCAGAGCTGGGAACCAAGAGTTTTCAGTTTTGTCTTCTCATCCTCCACACTTTTTCAGTGACTCTGATTAGTAGGTCATTAGTTACTGGCAGTTGTAATCTGTTTTGGCTAGAGCTGTGTTAACAAGATTTACTCCTAACTGACGTGGCTAAAATTATCAGTTTACAAGACAAAGACGTCTTTGAGAGGCAGCAAAATCATTTAGGCCATTGTAGCTTTTTTTTAGTCTGTGTTTCTTCTTAATCTTGGTTTTTGGTTGCTTTTGAGTTTTGGACAGTAATTTGTTGTTTTGTCTCAGTGAAGACTAATGGAATTTGATACTGTGTTCTGAAGTCTTGAAAGTTTTTGTGTATTAGATTAGATGTTCCTTACCTCCCTAGCCTGTCCTTACAAGTGCTTCTGGGAAAATAAGAGGTGGCAGATGGCAGACGTTTGGTGAAATGAACAAAGCATCGACATTCCCTTACAGCGCAGTATGTCTGCACAGTATCCAGCTGTTTACGTTCAGATGTGTTGGTAAAATATGTTGCCTTTGAACAAAGGTAAATGCAGATAAAAATATCCACAAATTTCAGCTCACTGTAATACCGTTAGCCTTTAAAATGCAAACATCTTGCCAAAAGATTAGGCTGTATGGATTCTAATTTGAATGTAAATCTAATAAAAAAGAGCAAAAGCGTGTGAAACGTGGCTACGTCAAGAAAAAAGGAAGGCCAAAATCTTCGATTGTGTTCTCACACAATGGAAATATATGTCAGCAAAAGTGAAAATGTATACTCAGCAGAGCTGTTAGCATTGCCGCCCTGAAATGCTTCCCAGTTATGTAATGCCTGTAGCTTGGATCAAGCCAAACACATTGGTTTAATTAAGTTATGTCTAATCTCTCGGCAGATTTTCGCAGAAAGATTGATGACTCTCGTTCAGGTGTAAACAGCTGTCATGCTCTCTCTGTCGTTTGGGTTCTTGTTTTGTTAATGTGTTTTGCAAATCTGGCCCTGTCAATAAGGATGACCCCCTCCATCTGTCTGGGGTCAGGTGGGTGTTTATGGTAATTCGCTCACCCGTTGAGTTGAGGGTATCCAGAATGATTTTAAATGCCCAGTCATGTGCCAACATGCATGAGGAGGCCAAGGCCTAGGTTAAAGGCCTATTCATGCCAAAACAACATTTTTAGCACCTACACTAATGTTCAGTTTTAGTATAGTTTATTTATTTACATAAATAATGAATACACTAAAATGCATTCAATCTTTTATTTCATTTTTATTATATTTTATATTATTTTATTTGTAACAATTGTCCCCTCTGTGTTTTGTTTGTTCCTGAGAGTATTTTTCTGTTTACCATTAAGCTCTGAATGGTTTTGGTGGAAAACATTTTATTATTTTAGTGTTTTATACTTTATTTACTCACTTAGAATTTTGCGTGAACAGGTTTTAACACGGTCTGGCGTTAAAAGAGATTTTGGAGGGAAAAAGTTCAAAGCATTGTGGTTCAAAGCATTAAGGTGGTACTTAAGAATTATTTGCACAGACTGAAAGATTTTAAAGGATTTGAATGTTTACTGTACTTTATATGATTGACTGATTGTGCACTTTCAATGGATGTGGAAACTTTCTCAATCACCTTTCATCTTTTGTCTCTTTTACTGAAAGTAATAATGAATTAACAGTAAGAGGCATTAATAAAGAAAGTAAACTAGAAGAAATGATTTTGACTACAGTAAATCTATTGGAAAGCTGAGCGTAAGATACCCCTCAGTCACTTTTCCTGTAGCATGGTTGTGCTTGCGACACGTTTGCTTTTGAGTGGGCTGTTAATGATATGTGATGTGCTGAAGAGGGATGTAAATGGAGGTGTCTGTCTAAAAACAGCCCTGCACACTGTATATTTGCCATCCAGCTGAAGCAGTGGGAGTGGAGGAGTGGTCAGGTTGACACAGCAGAGCGCAGCTAGGAGCAGACGTGGGGCCGGATCTGCATTCCTGAAATAACAGCAAGTTTTGGGAGGTGACTGGAAGGAGGAAGTCACTACATAGTCCTGTTCCTGCTTGGGCTGGTATAAAACTCTCAGTTGTTTGGGAACACACACATCACCTATTTTGTTTTTTGGGCATGTTTCGGTCAGCTGAGGTCACAAAGACTCTAACTGACTCCAAACATTCCTCCAATGCCCAAACAAGCTGTCTAGATAACTAGCTCACTAGGTTTTGAAACCCAGTCCTCTCAGTACTACCTGGCCTCATTTATTCATGGTTTCATTATTTTCTACCCTAATAATGCCTAAAAGCTGTTTCTACACATTCTTGATAGGTTTATATAACTTTTATTTCATATTCTTCTGAGCAACAGCTGTGTCAAAAGCTAGTCTTGAGGTCTACCCAGAAACAGAGTTTTTGTAAGCACCTCAGACCCTGCTGATAAAATCACTTTCCCCTGATGAAGCTGTTTTATGGAGCCCATCCAATTCAGCGTCTCCCCATCATTCTGTCCCACTTTCGGCCCTCGACCTTTCCCTAGTGCTCTATCAGAGCCAGTTCTGTTCTGCTCCGTTGCTCTTGCTAATAAACACGCCACGAATGGACCTCAAATTTAGCAGTCTGCATGGAGTCTATTGACCGAAATGGATGGTAGTGCTTTATGATGTGATTGCTTTTTAAGGAGCAGAATATATTTGGCTTCAACCTATCTCAGTTTCAAAATTTTTTTGGTAATGGGATTATATGAATAGTCTAGTGTCAGAAATTTTGGGGATATCTAATATATAATATTAGTGTTTCTAATATACTTGATAAATGTCTGCCCTGGACCTTCTTTAACAAGTTTTTCTCAATATTCAATCTCTTTTCGTAAAAAAAGTTTCAGTGTTATGTATGCCGATGTGCAGTATTTATGTTTTTAGACGTCCTTTCTGCTAATGCTGTATTTATTTGATCAGATACAGTAATATTGTGAAATATTATATTTTAATATTTTCTATTTGAATTGTCAGCAGCCATTACATCAGTCTGGATCAAAAAACATTTCATCTTAAGGTTGAAAACAGTTGTGCTGCTTAATATTTTTGTGGAAACAATGATACATTTTTTCCAGGATCCTTTGATGCATAAAAAGTAAATTATTATTATTTTATTTTATTTTTCTGTTTTGTTATTGATGCCATCCTCTTAACAGCAAACACAACACAGGCAGCCCATCTCAGGACTTTCCAAGTCTACAGTCTATTTTTATAAAAAAGGTTTTGAATTATTTAGTCTGTAGACACATCTGACCTGACTGTTGGCTAAGTGTAAGTCTTAAATGAAGATGTGCCTACTTGTTCTGTGTTTTTTTTGTTATTTTTTTAAATGAAAAATGTTCTTGCAAATAAAGAATGTTTGCAAGAATGGCCTTCAGATAAAAGATTATATGTTCCACCTCTGAGATGTGTGTCTGATGGAATTGCATTCGTCTGCATATGCATTTTCATGTTTTGACGTGTTGGATGTAGTAGACTGACTGCATACGCAAGAGACGCCCAAAACATCTGCTCCTACCTTTGGCGCACCTGGATGGGCTTCTATCCTATACCATGGTGGGCTACACTTATCCACACACACTTTCTGTGTAGTTAGTTCACAAAGAAATAAAAAAAGAAAGTACAGACATTGCTTTGAGCGGTTTGCCACTCCTCTAACACAGCTTTATCAGCCACACCTATAGTTGAGACAGTAGACAGTTATTTTACTGTTTTTGTTATTACAGAGAGAGAGAGATGTGGTTAATTGAGTGAAATGACTGTCTTTATTGCATTAACATAGATTAATGAAGTTGCATTTTATATTGACTTGTGCTGACATGACAGTTAGGAAGATGGATGAGGAGGGATAAGCAAAGCCCCTCACTGATCTTTGACCTCTCACACATTGATGCTGGAGATCTGAGTGTGTGGGTTTCCCAGGGGCCCTTGTTCTCTTATGGAGATGTGCAAATAGTGCTACATGGCTATCTAATGACCATCCGCTGATGCTCAAGTCTTTAATTTAATATGCCCCTCCTTTCCATGTCTCTCTAATGGAGTGTTCTCAGATTTATTCTCCATTTCCCCCACACCTTATTAAGTTATGTGCATGCGCCTGCTAGTTTGATGATATTTTACTACCGAGCATTCTCTTCAGTTTGCAGTGTTTTCCACTTAAGGCATATATTTGGATCATCTCCCATTTTTATTTGCATCTTTGAACATTTTTTTAAATTGTGGTGCTGCTGCCTGAACTTGCCCTAATTAAAATAATAACCTGTAACTTGGTGTTGCCAAAAAAGTTATTCTGCCGTTTGTCAGTTGTGTGCCAATTTTCCTTAACTAGGAATCATTATGTTGACAATAGATTAAAATGCGGGAAAAATAGGCCAACATTAATTATTAATGAATGTGATTGTAAGGAATGAAATCTGTTCCTTATTCCACAGAGATGTGAGTGGTGTCCCTTATGATGTTGAACTACCAGATGGTTACTTGCTGTGTATTTGCTGTGCTCTAGTATGACTTCATAAGCAGACTTTGATTTTAATTTTCCATAAAGTTGGTTCCCTCCAGACCAATGTCAACAAAACCCCAAACTGCAAATTGTGGCAACAGGTTTTACAAGGCACCGATTACATTTACTAAATATGTAACTGGATATTATTTTCTTTGCCTATGTGGTTCCAGAGTTATTAAATCTTGATGAAAGATTTTGAAAACTTATTTTTTCAGTTTAAACTGTAATATGCACTATGCAGTGATAGATTATGCAATATATCACCAGAGGCATTTATTAGGAAAGTAAAATGGGTTAAGTTTTGTTTTTAAATACTTGAAAACGTTATCTCTTCGTCTGTACTAGTCAAGCAGGCTAATAGAGGTTTGTTTTGGGAATTGTGGTTGGTTGGACTGTTGTACTGCCAAATTGTGTGGGCTATTACAGACTCAGAGTGCAGTCAGATTCTAGAATTCTCATTCATTTTCTCAATAGGAGAGTTGATTTTTAACGAAAACGTATTAACCTTTTAAAGACAGGCCTGCTTTGAGGGCTTAGGTTATAAATCAATGATGTGTAGTTCGAAACTTCATTACCCACGATTCTTTGAATAAATCTCCAACAATCAGTGAACTGAAACTAATTTGAAACTGGAGCCAATCATGCCAAAATAACTTTTTAGCACCCACTCGCTCTTATGAAGCACTGTGAATTGAAACGGGACATCATGTAAATATTTGTATTTATTATTCTTTTATTATGTTTTGCGCTTTCTACCTTGCAGAATATGGGTAAACAGTTGATGTCCCCTTTGACTTCCAAAGTATTTTTTTTATACTGTGGAAGTCAATAGGGACCATCAGATGTTCTTTTAATCAATCATTTTAAACTTCTTATTGTTTTTAATTGCATTTTTATTGTTTGCAATGCTTCACAGGATTGTAGTTCTTTCCCTCAATGTTGTAGTTTCCCTTATGGCATAGATTTAGATCTTTTTTCCCTCCATGTTGGAAATCTATAGATCTATGTGGCCTGTCCTGTTCCTGCCTGTGCTAAATGTCTGAGTGTCTGGGGTCTTGATGCAGTCACTCATGGTGGTGGAAGAGTGTAGACCAGTTCCACACCATTACATTACAGCACTGCATTCACCTTAAACCGCCCTTAAATCAATACAGAGAGGGAGGAAAGGAACAAAGACAGTAAAGAGAAGAGGAGGAAGGAGAAGGAAAAGGGTGGCGGTGTTTGTCAGGGGCCAATGAATTAAATCTTTCTCTAGATGAAGTCTTTTTATTTCTTGTTCTTGTAACTTCATTTTCATCAGGCCCTCTGCTGGTCTACATTGATCTCTCACTCGTCTGCTGCATGCTTTTTTTTAACCATTTTCTTTTTGAAAATGTCCTGTTCTGGATTATGTAATGACTCATACAATGTTTTTTTATTTTTTTATATATATATATATATATATATATATATATATATATATATATATGCACACATTTTTACTCATTTGGAATTAACTGTATGAAAACAAAACATATGCGGCTGTTCAATAAGCAGAAAAAGATTTGTAATGTATTTATTTTAATGTATCAGTGGATTGTGAGAACATGTACATGTGAGAGACTGGAATGTTGTAATGTAAGAGGTGTGTCCTAATGGGAAAACATGCTTACAATTTACTGGAAAGGAAGATATAAAGGAGAATGTGAGAGAAAATACTAAAAAAGTATTACACTTGCAACTGGATGTTAACATTTATGTGTAGGTGGCAGGTGCTTGCCTATTTGGTATACTGTGTTAGGGCATTGCTGTGCGTTTACTAAGGTATTCTGGGTGGTTGCTTATAGGTTAAAAGAGTCCATCTCCAAGTTTATTATATAATGGTCCATAATTATTTTTTATCAAGTGATAATCATGAGTCTGATAGCTTGAAAATGTAACAAGTCATCTTTCCTTAACAAGCTATTCCATGTGAGGCAACATTATTATTGTTAACTAAAACTATTAAACATTTTTTTCATTAATTAAAGTAAAGCTGAAATAAAAAATAAATATTAGAGGAAAAACATAAAGAAAGAATGCTGCCTTGGCGAATAACAAAAATAATATTTGTGGGTGGAAGTACTGAAACTATGTTTGTTGTAGACATTGTATGAGCTAATAGTAGCTAATGTTTGTCTTAGCAGGTGGCACTGATAAAGTCATTCTCTTTTCTATTTCATTTTAATGCTTTGGTTAGCATTTAGTTTTATTTAAATTAAAAAAAAATCAATGGCCTACACCGTACACTCTGTGATGCTCTTGTAATGCTGACCCAGTTCAGATACTAATGTTGAAGCTTAATTGAGTTTTTAAACAATGGCAGGAAAGTGCAAGTCCGTTAAAAATGCCTGTGAACTAAGACCCGTTTTAGCCTGTCTATTTGCGTTACACCTGCTGGTTTTAAGTGTTTATTTTAAACCACTTTTAGTAGGATCTTTTTCTATTATGAGTGAGAGCTATAGACACTGAGCCTCTGAGAGGCAGGTGATCGACGGCCCCCCTGACAAGCACATCTTCATAACAACGTTTATGTAAGAGTCTTATTGTGTGTAATTGCTTTAACCCTTCCTGGCTTCAGCAGGGAGTACAGAAAAACAGACAGGTGCAATTAAAAGTGGATCCTAGGCTTAAATGAAAGAGTAGATGTGAAGTGCTTGTGTGTAAGGAGAGATTTAATACACTTGGAGGTTTTTCTTTCAGCTGTCACCCTGCCCATCTCTTCTAGACACAGTTGTTTCATAAAACGCATGTCAGCATTTTAAGGGTGCCTTTGGATCGACTGTTTCGTATTGGTTTTCTTCATCAGGGTGTGGTTTCTCCTAGTATGGTGTGGTTGCACAGAAGAATGACAGCTGCTGAAGAGAGGAGAACAGGAGATGGAAGGATAGATGGAAGAAAAGGGAATTCACAGGATGGCAGTCATTAAAAAAATCTGCTGAGATGGCTACACGCAGTCTGGAGTGTTGAGTGGAGATGAGGTCATGCATGTCGTCCAATCGGAGATTGATTTTTGAGGTTGCATTTGTGAGGTCGATGTGATCTGCTGCCCCACTGTTAATCAAACCTTCATTCTCACGCATTAGCACCGTGTTGTTAATCGTCTAAATGAAGCGTGGTTTGCCAGGGATGAGTGGGCAAAATAAGCCTAAGTGGTCTTTTTTTGTTGCAAATAGAATATGTGAATTTCTGTAAACACAGTTGTCATTTAAGTCAATGTGAAATGAAAATTGAACCTACAGAACATATACAATACAATACAATACCACTCAAATGTCTAGGATCAGCACAAGAAATATTGACATGTTTATTTACGAAAAGTCATAGTTAAAAGCTGCCTTCTAAAGTATTACAGAGAAAGGTTATTATAAAAAATAATGATTGAAAATAATATTACTTATTGAAAAATAAAAAATATATTACTGTTTTACTATATTTTTGATTATATAAATACAGCCTTTGTGAGCATCAGATATTTCTTTCAGAAGCATTAAAAGTCTCAAAGATGTCAAATTTTTGAGTGATATTGAAAAATGTTTGGAATGTCTTTGTGTATTATCATTTGCACCTCCTTTGACTTTAATTTCCTGATGCAAGGCTACATATTGAGCTTGTTGGATAACCCAAATAGTTATTTTGCCATAGTTTTAGCAAACTCTTTCAAATCAGGCACTGTGTTTTTTGAAGTTATAGTTCCTGCTTCTTAAAATACTAATTAATAATTAAATTATTAATAATTAAAAATAATAATTTTTTGAACATTTAGAATTTTGATTATTGACTAACTGATGTGTTGACATTCTTAAAGGATTAGTTATCTTCCAGTATAAAAAGAAAAAATCCTGATAATTTAATCATCTCATGTCTTCCAAGATGTTCATGTCTTTCTTTCTTCAGTTGCAAAGAAATTAAGGTTTTTGAAGAAAACATTTCAGGATTTTTCTCTATATAGTGGACTAGTGGAAGTTCCAAATTGCAGCTTCAAAGGTCTCTATGTGATGTCTCTACTAGCTGAGGAATGACAATCTTATCTAGTGAAATAATTGACCAAAATATATATACTTTTTAACCATAAATGCTTTTACCAGTTAAGGCTGCATTCAGCATCCTGTCAAGAAGTAGTTAATAACTTTTACTGTAATATTGCCCTATCAACATTTGTCAGTTTCTCTTGCAGTTCTTCATAGTGAGTTTGTGTAGCAGGTGTCACCTGTTCGTTTCTGAGCAGACAGCTGTGCAATTGAACCCCAAGGATGACTGTGAACTATGTTAAGATACATTCCTATAGACGGCTAACACTCCAGCTGCCCGCCGCGATTCTGTCACACTAAACGTCTCTTGTCTGTTACTTATGTTGTTGTAAATCATCCTTGATTAAAAAAAAAAAATAAAAAAATGTATACCTTGCTTCACCTGTTTCTCAGTATCTGTCATTCTCTCTCTTTCTCTCCGTCTCCATCACCCATTTTAGCGACATCTCCCGTATTTCTTCTCTTTATAGCTGCTCAGTCTTGACAGCAAACGGAAATCTCTCTATCAGTTTTATGGTTGATGTTTCTCCCCCATCCCCAAGTGCCACAACACATCTGCTGATTTGTGGGGGCTTGTCAGGGCCTGTGCCGAGTATGTGGTCTGTTCTGACCCGTCGGCGCTTTGTTCTACCCCCTGCTGTCTGCAGAAATGGGTCAATGTCTCCAGAATGTCCCAGGCATGTACCAGGCTTTGGATTGGTTATTGCACAGGAAATCACAGCTCACGTTTCAGAAATCCTAAACAGCAGTTGCAGCAGCCCAGGCGCAGCATTGAACGAGTGGTTTGTGTAGAAGCTGTATTTCACAGTTCACTCAGTGGTTTTCATCACCGGCGGGCAGCTGTTCACAGTCCATAGGAATTGAACAATATATTGTTTCTAATCAACATTTCCTCATGTACTGATGATGTACTGTTATATTATTCATTTGTATGGTTTTGAATTTTGTTGGCATGCTGCAATTTTTAATTTGCATTTGTTTGGTGTCAATATTTACAAACCTATAATAAACCTAGGCTGGATCCCAATTTGCATATTTTTACTAAAGAACAAAACCTTCTGTGTTGATGTTGGTAAAGCATACTATTTCAGCACACCATTTCTGTTACATTAGATTCTAAAGTTCACAAACCTTTTTTTACCTGAAAAAACGTCCATGGATCCATTTTTCAAACAATCATTGGTGATCGTATCTTGTAAAAACGAAGTACACTTTACCTGTACTTTCAAAGGATGTGCTTAAAGGGATAGTTCACCAAAAATTATTAGGGTGAGTTATTTATTACTCACCCTCATGTCGTTCCAAATCTGTAAGACCTTTGTTCAAATCGTCAGAACACAAATGAATGTGTACATATGTGTGTGCGTGTGTATTTCATATGCACCCAGTTATAGACTAGACTGGGGCTGCTTGGATCGGTGCTGGTAAGCAAAAATAAATCCTGAGTTGGATAGTTAGTGGACAACAAGGGGTTTCAAAACCTATATGGGAGCAGCCAAGCAAGCCTGGCACTTCTGAATCAGCATTATCTGACCTGCAGAATGCTTCTTGAAGGCATGCTCCTAAATGGACTCATTGCTCACTAGATTTTGTGGTTCGCATGCTACATTCCCTCCAAGCCGGTGAGCATGACCTGTATGTTTATGAAATATCAGATCATCTGGAATGAAGACAGCAAGAATACATACTCTCATGTAGGGCCCCTAATCCACAGCAATCTGCTCTGGGTGCGATTTGAGGAGAGACTTGGCTGCTCTCTCAAAAGAGATTTCCCAAAATGCCTCTGAACAGACGCCCACCCTGACAGCAGGTAGCCCGTTTAAAGAAGTGCTCGCTTTTCCATGCCTAGAAGTGTTTTTAAATAGCCAAGTTCTGTTTGAGATCATTTTGGTCTTTTGTTATGCAATTAGGCTTTTCAGTGAAGCTTGATAAGACTATCGTAGAGATTTGAGTGGGCCAGAACAGCTTAGCAACCTCAAAGCAACCCACTAAAAACACTTAGAACACCTTAGCAACCTTATAGCATCATAGCTGAATATTTTTAGACCAATATTACTCTTCTTTTTATTTTTATATATATATATATATATATATGTATGTGTATGTATATGTGTGTGTGTACAGAAAATGTATCAGACTATTTTTTTCATACATTGTTCTCCATCTTAATAGGATTTTTTATTCTCTCGTTCTTCTATTTTTCACTGTCTGTCTTAATCGGGCAGATCTTATCGACTTCATCATCTCACTGTGCGTGACCTACATTTAGGTGTGGCTTTGTATGTGTGTGTGTCTCTCTCTCTCTCTCTGTACCTTTTAGTCTTTTTCCAGATTTCACCCCATCCCCCTCTCATCTCTTACTGGCCATTTGAGACCTCTGCTTTGCCTGTCAATAAAGAAGCTTTACCATCCTTGCCTGTCCATTTTCAATTCTTTTTCTTTCCATCCTCTCTTATGTTCTTTTTTTCAGTTCTTTTATTTTTGAGTTTGGAGCAGGCAGCATTGGGCTCTTTTAATGAAAGCTTCTTTGCATTTGAGGACACGGAGTTTGTGCCTATGCATTTTTAATACTCGCTTCCCATGTCTTGTGTGTCACTGAAGCTGATGTTCTAGCTAATACGCATTAGCTGTAGATGTCAGGAAGGCTGACTGTTTTTTCATTATGGTATTTTTATATAGAATTAAAATCAAGCTTCGTGGTTCTTTGGGTGTGTGCTTGTCTTCAAGATGACTTGAATCTGGCACCATATTGTCAGTCTTGTCGTCTGTGTACTAGTCAAAACCTGACTTTTATAATGTCAACCGGTTCTTACAAATGTTTATATCAATTGCAGTGAAGCATGTGTGTACTGTGTACTGTATGTGCAGCGCTGCAGCCTTGCTGTGGGAGGGGAGGGTTTCTCTACATCTGCACTGATGCATTGTGGGAGATCTAGTCCAGCTGTAGCAGAGAATATTAAAGCATCACACCATTACTCTTTCCCAATAAGGTCTGATACCACTGACCTTTGTATGTACCTAACAGAAAAATGCCATGATGGGTTCAGTGGAGCAGAAAGGCTTGCCATAACGGTTTGATAGGTTTTCTCCATCTGAATCTTTAATTTTAGGTTGGTCAGCATCTAGACGACATCTTTGCAACATGCAGTTTGACAAACAATGCTTCCATCCTGTGTGGAGGCTGTGGCTTTTTTTTCCAGACAGATGAGAGGTTGTTGGCTTTTGCAAGAGTTCAAGTGTGTTTGCATATGTCTCAGCATGTTTGACCTTGTACAACCTTTAGCATTCTTCAACGTATGCCTTTGTTGTCATTTGTAATTTAAGGTAGTGATATTCTCTTAATCCAGGATTCTAACATGTTTCTTTTTCTGTCTTTCTTTCATGTTGATGCTGCGCTGTTGCTTTAAATCAGGTAAGACAATCTCCTACACAGCACATGTGCTTTCACATTTAAGCCCCAAATGGTTTCTGTGGGGAAAGCAATTTTACTGAATTGTTGGTTGGTTCGTTTTCCTTCTGTTTGTAATTATGTTTGACCAATCCATTAGATCCACTTTGGTAACTCACCCATTAAACAAAAATTAAAATTGGACAGAATAAACTGATGCTTTGCGATCTGATGCATCTGTCAGTAAATGTAACATACTGTAATAGCTTTGGGCCTTGATGGTGAAATCTGTTGTGGATAATTTTTTTTACTGCTGGTACAGATTAATAAAAAAAAAATATTTTTCATGAATCTAAATGCAATAAAAATGTGTTTTTTTATTTATTTATTCCAATTTCAGTGCATTTGGATGCATATCTTGCTATCACTACTACTTTAAGCAGCGACACAGCTTCTGTGCTGACCCAAAGCTACCATTTTTGTAAAAAGTGCCAGCTTATTATTTCTTCTTATTATTTATATTTTCAGTGTGTTGCTGTAAATGTATTTTTTGTTAGTTTTTTCTAAATTAATGGGGTGATTCAGAATAATTTTTAGTGGGATTAAGAGCATTCCTAAAAGACTTAATTAAGGAAATATCCTATAAAATGGTAGTTGCTATGAAACAGAAGTAGTGAAAGATTCTTTCTTCCATATTGTGACCTTACACATACTTGACGATGGTTATTTCCATAAGTTGATTGGATTTTGAGATACAGGTGTTGCACTTTAAATGAATGTCAGCTTGCAGCAAATTGTAAGAAAGTGTTTAATGGTGAAGTTGCAAATATGTCACCAGAGAAAAGTCTGGAGACATTTATAGGAATTCACTTGAGTACTATTTTGATTAAACATTACAAAGTTAACTCCTTTTCACTTCAAGCTGACTATGTAATGACAAACGTCTTATTCAGTCCTGTATACTGAGTTACAATTCTTATATATATATATATATATATATATATATATATACTCCTTGAGCTGTTTATTTGCATCCAAGCTCTCTTTGATTTTGTGATGAATAGCGCAGTGTTTTTCTCAGTCTTTTTAGCTAATCACTGCTAATTGCAGTCAGTCTTTTAAATACTACATGAGATTTTCATTCTCACGGGCATTAGTGACTGCTGGTTGTGCAAGAGTGCTTTTTGAAACCGTGTGCTGTTAAAATGCTATGATGTTTTGGCTGTGAAGTCTTTGACTTTTACAGTTAGTTGTGTCTGGAGCAGCTCTGTTATGTTTTTGTTGAAAGTTCACAGATTACAAGAGTGCAAGCGGATACCTTCAAAGGCAACACTTTTTTCTTTGGTAGATTAGGGCTCAAGTTAGTGTTGTTGTTTTGGAGTGACATATTGAATCTTTTTTAACTATTGAACTCCAGACGGAAGGTGAAAGCACAGGCTGTCAGATCTTTCACTAGCTTATTTACCTTCTGCCAAGATAAAAAGTAACTAAAGGAATTGCAATCAGTTGTAACATAACCAGTTTGGTGGATGAAAAATGAGAGAAAGCTGTTACAAAGTATTTCAGTTTTAAATGTAACTTATTTATTAGAAGTGTTATTCTCAGATTTTAATACTCTTGAATTTAATTATTCAGCGCAGGTGAGATATGCTTTCTCATACATTGATAAAGACAACGAATACCATGAAATAGAGATAGGATAGGATTTGTTTGTTCAAGACACAGCCCAGCTTATTGATGCAAAAATTTCCTTAGCGATTTATACACACACACACACACCCTGAGTCACGCAGGGAGAGCAACACATGCTCGAGCGCTAGCAGTGACATCACCTGTCTTGTGGTCAAAGTACAGTTCCTCTATCCGGCTCTAAAACACGCCACTCTCACAGAGCTACCAGGCAGCCGGCTGGCACACACACACAGTGACTTGAACGCAAACTTTAGCGGTTAACTCAAAGAAAAGCATGCGAGAGAAAAGAACAGGGAAGTGAGCGAATGGATTTCCCTGCTGGATTTGGATTGGTGACTTGCTGGATTCCATGGAGCCTTTAGCTTTTCACAGTGGCCTCTCCTGCTTCTGTGCCTTTTAAACAAACTTGGAACAACCTCTCGGTTCCTTTCAGTTTGAAGCCTTCCATTTCTGCTCTTAGAGTCCCCTCTCTGTAGTTCCTTCAGGTTTGTTTTCTCTTTAGCCGTGGCGAAATGAGCGCCACGGCATCATACCGACAATATCTTCAGGACCTTGAGGAAAAGAAAGGTTGGTTTCATTCAATTTCTTTTGAGGCTGGTTGGTATTTTTCCTTGTAAAAAAATATTCCACTTGACTTATACTTTAAGTCTGTGCGTTTATTGCAGTTGTTTGTAAAGATAGCTCACACTGGCACTCCGTAGGTTGAAATCATGTGTGTTTGTGACTGGCCTCAGGAGCGTGATAAGAGCTCAGTCAATGGTAAACTGCAGGCAGAATTCAAATGAAGAGGTCGGCTGTTGTGCATTAGCTTGTTAACTCTGTAGTAACCGTGTACATGCAGATACTTAAGAACTCAAGTTCTTCCAACAAGGGAGATTTCTAGTCATATTTAAAAACAGGGTCGCTGTTGAATTTGGGCAAATGCACCAATATGTGACTCAAGGCTATTGAGATTAACATCAAAGTAAACTCGCACCTTTCACTTTCCCTTAGGCACTTCAAGGCATTCAAATATGTTGCTATGGAAGCTTCGAGTCATTCACCAGTTATTAGTGGTTTTGAGCCATGACATTTGAGGTTTTTTTGGTAATTGATGCTTTGCGCGTGTCAAAAGTTGGTGTCGTTCGTTTGATAATCCTGCCCACAATAATGGCTTAGTGGCTGAGTTTATACACATGTATGAGAGTGCGTTTGGAACAGGGAGGGTGTATTTCTCACCAGCTGTGCTGAATTGTCATAATTTGGTTAAAAGGGAGTAGTTCACCTTCATTCAGACTCTCCTGCTGTGATCACTTGACAGCCATGTGACTTCTTATTGGTTTGCCTGGATATCAGCACCCATCTGTCTGAACCTTCAAATGACATCCGTTGTCTTAAATGAAGACAACCTAGGCTTCCTGCAGACGGTGCCAAAGAGTCACCTACCATTTGTTATATTGTTAATTGAAGATGGTATGGAATTTATTTCCTTTGAAATTCAATCCCAGATCATGGGGCCGACATTTGCACAGGCTTTTAGTGGATGGAATCAACGGCAAGTGTGTTGACCATATGGAGCACAACAGGGTGGGTGGGGTTGGACCCTAGTAATACCTAGACAGTAACGCTATTGTCTAAGGCCTGCCAGGTCTTTTACAAGGTAAATCCCAATATTATGTTGAAAAAGGTCATTGTATGAAATTTAACTAACTGAAATAATAGGTTTATCAGGTTATCTTCTAGAAGATTATGTTTGAGGATTCTACAGCTTTGTTGGTATCAGTAAAAGCCATATACTGAGGCCATTAAAGATAGAAGTGTGTACTCTGTCTGTCAAATGTTATTCACTCTTAAAATAAAGGTTCCAAAAAGGGGGTTCAAGCCATAGAAGAAACAGTTTGGGTTTTAGTGTTTTTGTATATGTTAAAGATTATTATTCATAGAACCACAGACGATCATTTATTTTTAAGCATGTAATAGAATTAGGGAAGGTGTAGCTGCGGTACGTTGTTGTCGTGGATGATGTTTCAGGTTGGTTGGAGCACCTGGACTGTGTTTGAAGACAGATGGTAGATGAATGTGTGTAGATTAGAACAGCAGGCATATATGCGACAGCTAGCATTTGTCTCTTGAAATCTGGTCACTGTGGCTTGACTTGCTGTGCTGTCTTCCCCCTGAACTATAATCCACCTAACCCTGATTAGTCTCAATCCCCCTCAACCCTGGCTCAGACTCTGCAAGCTCACCACCAAGCTGCAGACAGTCCATTCTCTAACTCACTGAGGTCTTTGCTGTGGTGCCTTTTGGGCTTCTCCAATGTCTAAAAACAGATTGCATTCTTCACTTGAGTTCATACTCAATATTTATTCATCAAATACACGCCCCACCTCTCACATGTTCAGTCAGACAGCTGGGAGAGAATAATAGCTTTGCACCATCCAACTTCCCATCTGTGCAAACATAGGATTTATTACATACTGCAAAGCTTTGTAAAGATGCTCCATAAATTTCAACATGAGCCTTAGGCACTTAAACACTACAGAAAGCTTTGACACTGTCTTTGATGAATAGGAATGTGTGAGATCTTTTTTGGGGATGTGAAGAGGTCAGTTTGAAATCAGGTGGATACAGGGAATTGGATTGGGGTCAGTGATGTGATGCTTTCATCATTTCTATTTTATTCTGAAATACATGACGAGCATGCTTTCAATTTCTGAATCGAAGTCATTCCTCCAAGTCCCCTTTTTTTTCACAAGCTTTTATTCTTGTTTTTAAATATATCAGGGTAATGTCCTGTGATATTTATGAATCAGTAATTCATAAAATAAATTAGAAAGAGTTTTTAAAGTATTTTTCCATTTGACTCTCTTATTTATCATTGACCCATTCTGAAAGCAAAAGTTTCCGTCTGTTTAAAATTGGCATTCAACAATAAGTGCCTACATCATACTGTGTTAAAAGTTAACAGACCGATCGTCACTTTCACCTTCCTTTTGCCTTTTACCCAAGGCTGTCTATGTGGGTCACCTTGTAACATTTTTGATTCGGTTATCACATCGATTTGATTCATATCACATGCTACTCCCCCTTAGTATTCACTAGTATTTCTACTGTCTCAGGTCTGTCACACATGCTGAAGTTACAGGAAGAACTGGCTTTAATTGCAGGCTTCCTGGCAGTTTCAAGTAAACCCCTCTGGCCCAGAGTGCTCTGGTGTTACTGATCAGCTAACTATCAGCCCTGATGTGTTTCCTAGTCTTGATTATATCATCACATACCATAACGAGCCTTTGATTTGCTGCCAGACCTCACGGCCAACCAAATTTACTGACACAACCTCTCTGCCACTGTCACTGGCTCTGTGACAGAGTGCCTGTTCTGGATCATGGTAGTTACATTAAGAGTTGTAAAATATGAGGTAATTTGATTTTACAGACACACAGCTGGTGAATGAAAGATGATTTCCTGGTCATCGCTCACTGACTGATTCCACAGTGTTGCAGTTTAAGTGTTTTTCGCTGTTTTTCCCCCCCATAGAGCAAAGTTCAGACTAGCTTGTTTGCTTGTGTGTGCATGTTTGTGTAATTGTGTGTGTGTATATGCATGTGTGTGTGTCTGAGATACAATTAATTGATTTATTTGCAGATTGTTTATTTGCTTAAGTGAAATATCCATATGGAAAATATAAATCATTACCATGCATTGCAGAGACAAGTGTTAATTATGTATATAAAATTTGATGCTTGACAACGATTTGGTTTTGATCCATACGATTTCGCTGTGGTTTCATTTGACATGTAACTGCATGCTCTAGATTGAAGTTTGACAATGTCAGTTAAATTTTAATGCCTTTTTAATCTTAAGAGGTTGTCTGCACGCAAAGCACTGAATAATCATAATGAAGTTGTTGATTGTTATTTGCCTTGTAAACAATTGTTGTTGCAGTCCTAGTGGAGATGCACAGAAGGCGCGAAGGAGTAGTATGCCAGTGCGTGCAGGCCGAGGCAGTGACAGAGATAAGCACTCTGCATATCTCCTGTGTGTCAGCTGGGTGTGGCAGACCCAGATGAGAAACCAACTTCAAAACAGCAAAAACACTGCTGGTGAAAGATGAAAGGCATTATTAAACGGTCCTGTCGTGCCCTCTGTGGGCATGTCCTAAATTCGGCTTAACTGTACATTTCAGGGCTGATTCTGTTTTCCTGTCTTATTGCTGTTCTTAAAGTTGATCTCTTTTTAAAGTGTGTATTTCATTACCTTCTTTGTGTATCCATTCACTCGCTGTGCAATTAGGGTGGATCGATACCACATTTTGGCTAAGGTACGACACCAGGCTCTGGAACTAAGGCAGCACAGTGTCAGGTGGCTAATGAAAGGATTTAATAGATTTAGTGTTAATAATGTGTGATTTAAACGAATAGTTCACCCAAAAATGAAAATCTGCTGTCAGTTTATTAACCCTCGGGTCATTCAAGATCATTTGGTTCAGCAGTTAATTTGTGTGACACATGAACATCACTTTTAACTTTGTTAAAGGGCACATTAAATTGGTCAACGGAGACATTTAAAATGTTACGTAATACAATATATGTTTCAAATAAATTATGTTATTGTGAGCTTATTTATTCATCTGAAAATCCTGAAAAAGATGCGTCACAGTTTTAAAAAATATTAAGTATCACAACTGTTTTTGGCGATTATACTAATAATCAATGTTTCTTGAGCATCAAATTAGCATATTAGAATGATATCTGAAAGATCACGTCACACTAAACGCTGTAATTATGGATGCTGAAAATTCAGCTTTGCCATCAATAGAATAAACTACATTTTAAAATGTATTCAGATAGAAAACTAAGGACCCCCTAATGGGACATTTGCAAAATAAATAAATAAAAAAAAAACCTTTGCACACATTTGCATCGCTTCTACCATCGTATAACGAAGAAAACAAAAGCATAGATGTGCATGAATAAGCCTAATTGAAATCCATACTTTTATCATGTACGTGAAGTGTATAAATTACAGAATGAAACTGCATCATTGTCAGATAATCAGTTTAATGTGTCAGTGAAGTTTTAACACTTTATATACACTGTCTTAGCTGTCGAAATGCTCTGAATAGCAGCACAATGTTACATGGATCAGATATAAAATCATTTGTGATTTCACTTTTTATTACCACACTAGTATACTGCCTCGCTCTACTATATAATAATCTTACCATATAGTGGTAAGCTGCTCTCTCTTAGGTTGTACAACCAAGTTAAGTGACTGGTTGCTGTCTCCATAATCACAGGATAGTTAGAGGGTAATTATGGCTGTAGAGATTGTGGTGGGAAGATCTATTGTTTCAGTCTTGTGATATGCATATGGGTGTGTTTGTGTTGTGTGTAGGACTTCCCAGCAGTCCCCTGTGCCTTGCTCATCTTCATAGTGCAACTCTGTTCCTCCCCTACTGACTCAAACGAGGCATTACTGATCGAGACTCCTCACGCAAACGTTTTGTCTTTCTGCCAGTCCTCCCATGTTTCAGCTCAGAGGCTTTGGTTTCAAAACCTGTCATTTCCTTTTCAGTCAGTTTTTGTTGTTTTTAGATTTATTTTTGTGAATTCTAGATCAGTTCTTCTTGTTTGGGTTTTTCGAGAAGATTTAGGCTTGTTGCATGTGTTTTTGGTGCTTTGACATTCCATACTAACTGTAGTGCATATTTTTCTTAATCATAATTCAGTTCAGCTGAATGCAGGTGTGACCTAATGTAGTAAGGACACCTGATGTATGTTATATTGCATGTGGCTGATGAATTGAATAATTTTTCAAGGAAGCTCATTTCATATCAGTAAATAAAAATCACTAAAAACATGTCAATAAAAACATGTTTACAGCACCTTTGACCTTCTGGCTTACACAATTTTATTCCTTTCCTGTATGTTGGTTCTCCACCTTGACATTTGCTCTTTTGTATCTCAAACTGAACCACTTATAAAGCTATCAACTGATACCAGCACATGTTTATTACTGATCTGCAATGAACTGCAACTTATTGCTCAGGCTTCCGTTATGGGGGGTTATTGATTAGTTCTTACTGCATTACCCTCAACATAAATTTTTTTTGCCAGTTGACCAATCAAATCATTCTAATAGTAAATGTTATTTTCTTGCTTGCATTTTAATTTCAATGTAAACACCTACTGAACCTAGAACTTTCTCAAGAAAATGTTAGTAGGCTATTCCAAACTCACTGACACAATTGTTGATAAGGAAACCCCCCTAACCTTAAGTATGAGAAAAAATGACACTCATTACGCCTTCACCAAGATTGTAGCCAATGAGTCAGAGCTTAGTGACATCGCTCAGCCATTAATGAACAAAGATAGAGAAGTAAATCCTGATAGGATCTTATTTGAGGAGGAGCAAAAGACAGATAATCATCCATCACCAATCCATCACCCTTCCCCGTATTGTCAAGTAGAATTATTGCTTTGGATAGCAGCTTGATCTTGTGAATAATAATACTTGCGCTGTTTCGAATTCTTTGTAGCATTGGTATCATTGTCCGTTTCATTTTACCTTTCTTAGTCGACTAGGTCTGATCACAAATCAACAACCAATGTATAAAACGCATATCCACCTTTTTTTTTTTTTTCGATAATCAGTTTCACTCGTTATTATGTCAGAAGACAACTGTCACTATTTTACATGACTACTTTACACGCTTTTTTATAAGCAGCGTGGGAAAGATTTTATGACTTCAGCTGAACCATGCCAGTAAATCAATGCAGATATACATGGCTTGCAGTATGTTTGTTTTGTTTGTTTGTGTGTAAAATTGGAGAGAAAGCAAAAGTGATTGATAGTCAACATTAAATCAGGAAGTTGTGCTGCATAAGAGAGTTAAATAGTGGTGATTCCTTGTGGTTTTCCCTAACCTTATGCCTGCTAAACCATTGCCTGTAAACATGTCTTTCTCTATCTGAGAGAAAGTTCTTACATTCATGGATATTTGTTTGTTTCTTCTGTACTGGTTGGGGCCTGTTGATCAGATGAATGGATGTTGGGGCCCCATGCTTCTCTCATTCAGTTTCCCTCTCATGGCCCCAATATCTTACTTAATTCTCTTTCTTCTCACCATTTTCTCCTCTTCCCAGTTAAATATTTTTCACCAGAACTTTTCATACTGGATTTTTCATTTTAATGCTGACAGCACATACAATTAAAACACTTCCCTTGTTCTTAGCTTCTATAATCTGCGTCTTTTCCCCTTTTTGCCCTCTATCTCTTGTCGTTTATAGTTAGGCATTGTGGCGAACTTCAAACAAGCCGAAGCTCTCAAGGGTCCAGTCCTTCTCAGCAAGGCTTGGGCTCCAGGCCTAGAGTGGCTCGTTAAAAACGGATTACCTTTCCTTAATGAAGCAGCTGCGGTCAGACTCATTAACAAGGCGACTGGTCATTTAATGCGTTTTCGATTTAAGAAAACCTGCATTACTGTTTGACAACATTTAGACCTCCTTACCAATAAGACTTTGCTTTTCAGGAAAATCCGACAACTTTGAATGGTTTTGTCCATCCTAATGGAACCCCATGAGCATGACTCACATCATACACAGACAAACTCATACTAATAGACACAAGGCCTTTCTTCTTGTTAAAGTGGACACTCTTGGTGGCCCTTTCCCATGGTACAGTGCATGACTGGCTGCACTGAGCACACACAAAGCTCAGCTGTGAATCCCCTCATGCTAAATGCTTTCAGCTCTACACCATTCCACATCCCAGTGAAACCTGTCTCAAACACCACATTCCACTTGAGAATGGTCACAAGTTTCTGAATACTTAGAAGTGACTGCAGTGATCACTGCAAATCACAATAACTGACTTGAATTTTCTTTTCTGTGTGAACTAACCCTTTAACGTCTGACTTGGGACATCCCTAAAGCCCAAAGAATGCTTAAGTTTTGATACAAACGCTTAATGTACGCATAGCCGAATACATGAACAACTGGCGGCTGACAGATTAAGTTCACACTAGAAAGTTATATCATGCTTATAAACAGAAGTGTAGTTTGGGCTTAGTTGACATCCCTATTTTCAGTATTTTTGCATGGCACTTCAAACTTTTATGTTCTGGCAGTTTTATGGCAGCAAGCAAGACTTTGCCATTCCCACTTCTGAAAACATTCTAAAAAAGGGTCAGTGATTATCAACTTTCCTGAGTTCCCACCACTGGAAAAGATGAATCAACTGGACTTTGGTCAGTGTCTCTTTTGGGTCCCTCACAGGGAAATAGAGGTCTTTTATGAAGGGTCAAGTGGCTGACAGAGGGCAAGGCCGGTACCTAATTTACGGGTTACCGTGGTGATGACAGGAGCTGGGGGAAAATGGAGGTGATGGTAACATTCTTTCTTTAAGTCTTGTATTTGTGTATCCTCCTAAATTCCACCCCTTCTTTTTATCTTTTCTGTCTTTCTTTCTTTCCCTGGTCTCTGTCCTTTCCCATCCCCGACCTCTTCTTGAAATTTGTCTCTCTCACGACCTTCTCTCTCTCCATATCCCCTCCCCCAATCCCCCTTCCATTCTTTTCCCACTTTTAACCTGTGATTAAGTAAGCCTGTCGTCAGCTCGGGAGGTTTGGCTCCTGGGTGAAAGAGAGATGAGAGACTTGCGCTCTTTCACCAGAGAGGTGTGAGAGTAAATCTTTTCTTTTTTTTCCCCCCTCATTTCATTCCTACCGTATGGACCGTCTCTCTATGCTTGCCTAATGACTTTGTGCTCCACTTCCTGGCTGCAGTGGCAAAGTGGCTCAATAAAAAGGACCTTTTAAACTGCATTGAACTGAGTCCAGGCAGCTCAGCCATCGGCTCTGACGCAGACATGGTGTCAGTGTCCACAAACCAACACACAAACACTCGGCTCGTCACGTTAGGTTAGGTTCACAGACTTCAAGGCAGATGAACTTTAAAGACGAACTTTGTGTTGACAGTTAATGAAAAGGTGACCCCTCAAACTGACGCTGGGGTAGTTACATAGGTTTATTTATGTTGGCCCATTCACATTTGTCTTAGAGGCCCAATCCTGGCATGAGCTCACTTTGTATCTGTCAACACCAGCACTGCATGGTCCACCTGGTGGTCACACTGGGATTTTCAAATTATTTTCTCCTTTATAATTTTTAATAGATAATAAAATTTAAACATAAACAAACCCCATACTGTAATTTAGAGCATCATGTCTTCAGCTCTGCCTTCGTAAAGGTTCTACTAGGGTGGTTCATTCATGTAATATTTAGAGTATACTCAGACATGGTCTCAAGCAGTGAGATTAAACCTGTGTTGAGCTTTGCCTCTGTACCGTGTCAGATGTATTTGTTTGTGTGGAAGCATGTGTGCTGTCTGCTGTGTGGTATCCTCAGATCAGCCCTTATCTGAAGTCAGTCTGCAGCTTAGTTTGATGTAATCTTTTAATGGCACCTTCAGGCATATTTAAACAGGGTTAAGTTACGCACACCGAGTGCGGTCCATTCACCTTGTCAAAACAAGCACACTCTACCTGTTTCCCTGCAGCACACCAGTCAGCTTCAAGAACTTCATTTAGACTAAAAAGACTTCAAAATCCTATTATTGTCTTCATCCTGTAGGTGTGTAACTTGAATTAGGCTTATCTCTTTAAATTCCAAATGAGTAGTATTGTGGTTTTTCCTGTTCTTTCAAAGCTTAGCAGTTTCATCATGACACCTGCCTCTCATCATGTTAGTTTCTGTGTTGCTTCACCTGTGCCATGTCTGGCACATTACTGATATCTGTCGTCATTATCAGGCGGATGAAATATTTTGAGATCAGTTGAAAATGGTCATGTCACATATTGTGTGACTGTTATTGGCATTGCAAGCAGCAGTGCAGCCTTTGGCTTAAAAAAGAGGGAGTTGAGCCATGCTATTCACATGCTATGACTGTTACCACACTGCCCCCTATCATTGTTTCTTAGTATTAGAGCAAACTCTCAGTCAGCATTACAAGAACATGATTTTTAATTCTTTTATTTGTATTTATTGTGTGCATTTAGAGGATTGTTATGTACCTTCATCATCCACAAGAAAGATTGCTTTTATGTTTGTGAAATTATACCTAAAAATAAAAAAAAAAATCCAAACACACATTTTGTTTTTACAGCTGACAAAGTGCACCATAAAAAGTAACATAAAAGAAGATTTATTCACTATATTCTAAGCTTTACAAAGCCATATAATGGGTTTTGACTAAGCCACATTGGTCTTTGAAGTCTTTAGACTGTAGCTGAAATGTATCACATATTCCTTTAGGGGACATTCACACATCTTTCCATTCAGTTGAGCTACTTACCTATTTTTTTTTTCTACGTAAACACATTCTAGATAGACATGTTTGACCATTGCATTTGTGTCCCGTTCCACTGCCCATATCTCACATTTTTCAAAGCATTCTATGAGACTGGCCCCTTGGGTTGTGGATACAGGTGGAGGAAATGACTGATAAACTAACAATCTTACCAGGAAATAATTCTGTCTGTTACAAACCTCTCTTTTTTTTGAGCCATATTGTTCATGAATGTGCTTAATCACAGTGGTACTTTTTCCATCTCCCTACGCCCTGTCTTTGTTTGCGGTCAGCATATTTCCTGTGACCTTGTGTTTGATTTGGAGGAGGAACTCTAGGCTAAAATGGTGATGACATATTATAGTGCAAGAACACCAAATTATATTTTAGACAGAGTGACCTTGTCAGTGGTGACCTCGTTGAATTTCATATTTAAATTTGCAAGAGATCTCAATGTTCTTCTCCTCTCTGTCTCTCCATGTTATCTTAGGCTGTCCCTCAGGGGAAACGCCTTTTCCTACAGCTTACCTGTGATGTCATGCATCACATACTGTTTGTCCTGTAGATGTGCACTGTGCACTGTGCAAACAGACTTCATTGTGTTTTTTCTGTATATTCAGTAGCCTTAGTACCGGACCTTCAGGAACACCCATCATCTTATGATCTGGGCTTTCCATGTCTTCTGCTTTTGTCATTTCATTAGTGTTCTGTTGACCTTTGCTTTGTCTGTTTGAGATCTTGATTCTGCACAGAGAGGACATATTGGTGTATTGATGTGTGTTGCTTTGTGGGTCACTGTCTGTGTTTTTGTGAATAAGTTAGTTGCTGGGTGAATCTCACACACACAACTTTCCTGAGTCATATTTGAACTAAAAATTAAAAGAATATTTTTCCCCTTTTAACTGAAGATTTAAAGGGTATATTTTTTTTGCTATAATCTGCCTAAAATTTTCATGAAAATATATAGTTTCATATATAATAAACATGGATTTTATAGTACGCTACTATAAAGTAATGTATTTTATTACATATTTTAGCTTTAAATTAATGTCATTGTTAAAATTTTATTAGTTGAAATAAAGGTGAAAGAAAATTAAATCTAAATATTAGAGGCAAAAATTAGAAATGTTACATTGGCAACTAATTAAAAAAAAAATAAATAAATAAATATATATATATATAAATATTGTCAAAAGGCAAAAATTAGAAATGTTACATTGGCAACTAATTAAAAAAAAAATAAATAAATAAATAT
>JAUMHE010000027.1:1779392-1797575 GCA_032359235.1 Enteromius mattozi | reverse complement strand
TATAGATAGATAGATAGATACTTTATATATGTACTTTTGTTTCTTTTTTTAAAGCAGTTGTGTATTTTCTCATGTTCAGTGTTGTTTTCTATAAAAAGATCCACTAACTCATCATTTTATTTAGCCTTTCTTGTAAACCCATTACAATTTTATGCCTGAAATATTGTTTTATTTTGTCTTTTCGCTTCACTCTAGGATCCAGCAGTTAAAACAGCTGCTTCAAGACACCACCTCAGACTCTGACTCCACCTCGTCTTCCTCTGCCTCCTCCGATCACACCCGGAAGAAGAAGAAAAAGGAGAAGAGAAAGAAAGAAAAGAAGAAACACAAGAAGAAAAAGAAGAAGCACAAGGCCAAGGCTAGCCATGACTCAGACTGAAACAAGGCTATTGGTCCGGGTGTCTCAGTGCTCATCAAAGAAGGTCTGCAGTGGTGCGTCAGCCCTATCAAATATACACAGGAGCCTTCCCATCAGTTCCCCAGGCCATCTTCAGATCTGCTTAATAATGCATGGATGCATTTAATCCCCTCTGTCGCATTGGAATGCTTAGGATATGTGCATCTCTATCAGATTTCCTATAGCTGGTCCTTATCAGACTGTTAACATGTTTGTACAGGATGCTTTCTTTTTTTGTGAATGCGTCATTGTGAAAATAACTGATGAGAGGTTATGCCATCTGTTGTCATGAACAGTGACGTCCATAAGTGTCATGTAAATAAATCTGTGACTATGGCTTTTTGGCTGTTGCAACTTCTTTTTATGGTAATCTGAAATTTTTTCAAAGGAATCTGGGCATTCATAGCTTCTTCTATCTCAAATTCATGTGTAAATTCATATCCTCTATTTCCATGGAAGTGTTTGGTGCTTCTGCATCTGGCTGTGGTATGTAAGCACAGCCAATTAGCACCTCTTGAATGGCTGACAATAGTTTGCACGTCATTCACATGACGAGAGAGGCCGATCGAGAGGGGAGAAGATGCTTTTGCTTTGATCTCGTCACTTATCGCCGAAATGCGGAGTCCTGCGTTTGTCGTTGGAGTACATGTACCATTTTGTATCAGGATAGATAGTGCATCCTATCATCAAAGGAGCTCTTTATAATGCTGCATCAATTTGCGATTATTTAAATGTGTGCTTTTTCAAACGACAAAAAACAATGGTGAATTATTCTCAAATATTCGTTTCAATAATAAGATATTTAATGCAGTCTGTGATCGTCTATGAAGTCGTTAGCTTGCCCTCTTCTTCAGAATGTGTTCGTACTGGTAATAAAAGCTAGATTCTCATGTTTCCTTTTTAGTTCCTCTCTTTTCATTGTATCTCTTTGTTCTGATCTGGCCAGGGCCATTAGAAATGTGTGTGTATGTGACCTGTTCCCTTTTTATCTGAAAAGCCATGAATCTCACAAATGACTTCCTCACCGTTCAGCTCTATGCTTTGTTAAATCGCTATTTTAATTTTTGATTAGCTAAAGAAGTTTAATCAGACAAGTGTAATTTGAAGTTTAACTGCAACAGAACTGCATCACCTCTGCCGCTGAAGCACAGTGACATGTATACTGGATTTCAGTTTACGTAATATTTCACATCGTGTTCTTCGCTTAGCTAAGTTCTAGACATTCACTTTATAGAATTGCATTCTCTGTAATCATCAAAATGGAGTAAGCAAATGATGTCAGCATGGGATGTTAATACATCTTGTGTGGGACAGATAATCTATTGCTGTGTGTGGGTGGACTTTGTGAGGATGTTGAGGTCTGATGGACAGATATTTACAAAATGCCAAGTATGCCCTTAAGACTAATGGCCAGGCAATGATTTTCTGGTTTAATCTTATTTTCTTCTTCTTCTGTAGACAAAGGCTTGCTGGCGTTAATTCAAGTCTTGTATACTCCTGTAACAACAAAAATGAATCATTCATTCTCAGTATATGATAAACCCTGCATAAATTATGAAACTTAATTTATTTATGATTAAATTAAGAGTGAAAGACGCATAGAAAGCAACAATAATTTGATATTGGATGTTTGATTCACAGTGACAGAAAATCCTGAATTATTTACAATGTTTTTTAACATTGTAAATAATTTTACATTAATTTTAATAAAATAAATATATATATTTTTTTTATTAATAATAATTTTAATTTAAAAAATATTTATTTAATTATTGTTATTTTTTAATTATCCAAATTAAATTGTATTACTGTAAATCCATTTTATGCTTCTTTGAAGATCTGTTAAAACCTAAAATGTGACCCTGGACCACAAAACCAGTCATAAGTAGCAATGCCCAAAAATGCAATGCTTTTATGCCAAAAATCATTAGAATATTAAGTAAAGATCATGATCTGACATGATATTGTGTAAATTTCCTACAGTAAATTTATCAAAACTTAAATTTTGATTAGTGATATTATGATGACCTTATTTGGACAACTTTAAAGGTGATTTTCTCAATATTTAGATTTTTCTATTTTTTTATTATTATTATTATTATTGTTATTATTATTATGTACCATTAGATTCTAGATTTTCAAACAGGCTAGTTGTATCTGAGACAGATATTATCATATCCTAACAAACAATACATCAATGAAAAGCTCATTTGTTTAGTTTTAGGGTGATGTATGAATTTAAGTAAGTAAAAACATCACATTTAGAAGACTAAGAAAACACCCTGACGCGCTTTTATCTGTCTATTGAATGATCAGGATTTACTGTGCTATGATTGGTGGATTCCTAAAACGACTGGGCCAATCATGAGCCGGGGGGAGGAGGAAAGAGGAAGTGAAAACAACATCAGCACTATCTATCTAGTGCGCTAGAGAAAGGGAGGGAGCGTGCGACTGCAACAAACTCCCAAACATCAATCCCTGGAAGGAGGAAAAGTCGCCTCGCCGCTTCAGGTTCGTACGATTTATTTCGCCTTGTCGATCCGCCTGATGTTTATCTGCTGTCGGTGCGACCTCAAGCCAGTTCGCGCTGTTTCATCCTCGCTGGGTGAAGTTTAAGCGCTGTAGTGTGCAGTTGTAAGACAGTCATGAATAGCCCCTCTATTGAGCGCGGACAGACAGATTGCAGCGGGTGGAGAGTTTGACAGAGCTCGGTGCGTGACTGACTGTGCTTCACTTCATGCCTGTCTTATTCCACAAGCCCACTCAAACTTGTAAAAAGACTGTGAGGTCAAAAGAGTGTCACAAACATCAGTGGTTTCATTTTCCTGTTCCAGCACTGTTAAACCGAGAATGGTCAATTAGAGAGTTCTGCACAATGACTTCTCTATTGTCTTTGCAGGAAAGACTGTGAATTAGAATAGCGACATTAATTTTTATGTTGGCTATTTTGAAACTTGTTTTGCTTAAAATGCGATTTTTTTATTTAGTAGAAGATTAATAGATCCTCGTGGACTTGATAATAAGACTTTCCTTTGGCTGTGAATGTGTACGTGAAATAGAGGTCCCGTTTCTTTAAACAGCTCACCCTAATTCTGTCGTCCTTTGCTCTTATGCCGTTATGTAAATTACTCGCACTCATGTCGTTACAAACACAAATGATTTACTTTTTTCAGTTGCACACAAAAGGAGATGTGAGACAGAATGATATTCTCAGTCACCATTTACTTTCATTGTAGGCAATAAAATGCAATGCAGGTGAATAGTGACTGAATCTGTCAGTCTTTTGCCTAGTGCCTAACATCGCCTTTTGTGTTCCACGGACCCGAGTAAACGATGACAGAGTTTTAATGTTTGGATGAACTGTAAATAAACGATGACAGATGTTTTTTTTTTTTTAGGGGAAATATCCCTTTAAATACTGAGATTAGTGCTGATAATCGATATTCGATTTGATTAATGCAATAAGACAGCAACTATTTTTTTCCAGTTAAATGATACTATACAACTTTCTTGCTTAAAATACAAGTTATGTGTTGCCTTTGTATTATTAAAATGACCCGTAAACAAACAGGCAGTTATACAAAGAAAACACATTGAACAAAAACACTGTATGATAGCAATAAATAAACATGCAATGAAACAGTGTTTAAAAATATTAGAATTCAGTAACTGTTTATGTATTTGACAGTTGTTTTAAATGTATTTTTGATATATTGTGCCCTACACGGAAAAAAAGTCCAGTATTATTTATATTTTTTCCTGTAAAATATATCACATTTTGCTTAATGTAAGGAAGTTTTTGTTATACGTCACCTTTAGGTTCTATAGGTTCACTTCTGTAGATCTTTTTTTGGCTGATATTATTTAGGTTAAATTGGGTTTATTGATGTCACTAACGTGTGCCCAAACAATTTCAGACATTTGTTGCTATCTTTTTTTTTTTTTTTTTTTTTTAAATCATTAATTATACGGTAACACTTTACAATAAGGTGTCATTTGTTAACATTAGTTAATGTATTAGCTAACATGAACAAACAATAAACAATGCATTTATTACACAATTTATAAATATTTCTTTATGTTAGTTGATGAAAAATACAGTTGTTCATTGTTTATTCATGTTAGTTAGTTCACAGTGCATTAACTAATGTTAACAAACACAACTTGTGATTTTAATAATGCATTAGCAAATGCTGAAATGAATCTTAACTAAGTATAATAAAGTATTGTTCATTCTTAGTTTATGTTTACTGGTGTTGTTAACCAGTGTTAAATAATGAACCTTATTGCAAAGTGTTACCAATTATACCAATTAGTTGTTGCAGCCTTAATTTGAGACTGTTAAAATGCCATTCTCGATACACCAGTACATTGCGTGCATATATTGTGTTTATTCAAAATAGCTCAAAAAGTCTGTCAAAATTGAGGAAGAAATGACATCTGTAAGTAGTAGAAACTTCCATGCCCTCTGGGAAGGAAATAGTTTGTTCCTTTTCATTTGAAAAACTATCAGAAGCTTAAAGTATTCATCTTTTTTTATGCATTTATTTTCTTGACTTTGTAGTTCATGTGCATGCTGGTCTTGTGGAGTCTAGATGAGAATGTGTTTTGTTGCAGTGGCAGTCTGTTTCTCTTATCCTCATGTCGTTGAGTCACTTTTGTGTCTGGAGGCAAGTGTGAGCTCAGCGTCTTGCCCAATTGGTGCTTAAGATCGCATGCATGCACTGTTGGTCTTGAGATATAAGCATGTCCATTGCATGTTAGCGGCGTGTAGAATGTTTTCTAGGTCAGAAATAATAGTCATATCACATCACAACATGAGTGTCAAATGCCTTTTTTGCTGTCTGTTGGGCGCCGCTGTGTTATTTTTTGATATAGAAAGTGAGAAATAGAAAGAGTAGAGCATGGAAGAAAAATGCTGCGAGGAATGTTTCAAGCCAGACTCAAACCCACAAAGCCCAAAAGAGCACCATGATACAATATATCAGAGCTTATACTATAGACCATGGCGATTTGATAAATGTGTGGACCTCTTTCAGTTGCTTTTCCTCTCTTTAAAAAAAAATTGCGTCATGCTAAACCCATGAGGGAGGCATTTTTAGTAAGCTATGCTTCTGCTTTTCATTGTCTTTAGTTGATGTCAGGGGGTTTATCATTGTCTGTGTGTGCGGTGGAGGCAATAACTGAGATCAGATGAGTTTTCTAAGAGAGTCAGAAGTTTAAGAAGTCGCTGTGTGAACGGCTCATTGAAATTCTGCACATGTGCAGCATGTATATATAAATTACTTTCTGCAGTTTCTCAGTCTCTCACCTCTGAGTGCAACCTTGCCAATTTATGATGAGTTCTTGACTGCAAGTGATTCTCTCTCTCTCTCGTTCCTCCCTTCTTCCTCACTTTGTATCTTTCTCACCACCCAGCCCCCTTATCTCACATCTAAACTCACTTACTCAAGGGGGGATTCTCAACCGTTCCTTGTCTGATGTGTTCATTGCTGTCTGCTCTTATCTTTCTTGCCACCAAAATAAGAGTGAGGATCTTCGGCTTTGTCTTCTTCCAGTGCAGCTTCGGTGTGGTCACATAGAGAAACTATTGCACTCACAAACTGGAAAAAAGAACAATAATGGAAAAAAAATTAATTTAGTCATTTTATCTAACAGTAGAATCATATATAGTCAGATTGGTCCTATGGATTTTATTCTATGTCGAAACTGAAAAGTTCTTATGCATACATCAACTAAAGAGCATGGATAATATTAATGATTTTCTGAAAATGAAACCCCCGACATGCCTACCGCTGCTGCACATATAGGGTATGTTTTCTTAGAGCATGCTGGCCATTGATGAGTGCAATACTTGATCTAAAAAAAGAGGTATTTGATTGTGGAAAAAAAATACATATATATATATAATATAATATAATATATTCATGTGTTTGGTGGGTACAATTTTGTTTTATCTCTTTCAAAAACAAGTCTATTGAGCTCACCAAGCAAGCATTTATTTGATCAAAAATATATAAAAAATAGTGATATTGTAAAATGTTATCACAATTTAAAATAATTGTTTGGGATTCAACATTTTAAAATGAAATTTATTTCTGTGATGACAAAATTAAAATTTTACTCCAGTCACAGACACTTCAGTTACTCAGTGTCACAGAAATTCTTTTCTAATATGCTGATTTTCTGCACACATATTTTGGTGAAATATTCTTTGATGAATAGAGTTCAAAAGAAGTTATTTAACAATGTATTTAATTGCAACTTTAAAAACATTGCTTATTTATCAGTTGAATACGTCCATGCATGTATTAATTAATATCTTAAAGCCAAATTACTGACCTTAAATGTTTGTGCACATTATTGAGCATTTCCCTTTCTGTAAAAATATTAATCTTGCATTAAAATACAATATACAAATCTTATTCAAGAAAATTCTTTCCAGATTCTCTCTTTCACTGCATAAAACCAGATTGCTATTGTTTCTTATGGCTCCAGTTATCATCTGATGGGCATCAACACCCCGTCCCTGCAGCAAAGCCTGGCAAGATCAATTTCCTGGTTTAGTGGATAATGTTGCAGCGCATGTAATTACTGCTTCTGGCAATACATTAATTACAGATGCAGACAGGTTTAAATGAAGGTGTTAACGTCACTTAACAAGTGTCAGTGGAAGCGTAGAGAGAATCTGCGATAATGTCGTAGTTTTATGAGGTTGAAACTATTCCCAGCTTTGGATGATGAATATCAGTGTGAGACTAAAACCAGGTCAGTAGAAAGCTTTTGTTTTTCAGTGTTTTTAGATGAGTTTAGTGTCTTGTGTTTGGTTTTATTTTTGTCAGAACATCCTCTGTGACGGTGTTGGGCTTCATTTCTGTCCTGTGCCAGCGATGCTAGGCGGGATTTGAAGCTTTTCCTCGCACCTGTGCTCTCGAGAAGCCAGTGATCCTGCGGCGTTGCTTGTATGTACCAACATTTGGTTGAACCGGTCCTGCTGGCAATTTGGCACAGTCTGTCGTCTCTGAGCGGGCACAGATAGTCTTTGTGAGCCTCGGGTCACCGCAGCTGCACAGCTGTGCGCTCCAGCTGTGAGCTCGCAGTAAAAACTTTCTCTCTTGGAAGCCGTCACATGTGGCGGCTCGCTCCAAGACTTAGGCCATAAAAAGAGCAAGAGGTCTGGGATGGCCGTATTAACAGTGTTGGAGCATGTGTAGGGATCAACACAAATCCAGCTTTGATCCTCTCCACGTGGATCCTGCAGTTTTAAAGTTGGGCACTAATGGTCCACATCTTGATCCACTTTTCTAGGACTTCATTTTGGGTTAAGATTGGTCTCGTTGTTGTTGTGAGCCGTTGGATTGGCTGTGTTTGCTGGAGTGCTGATTCACTGGCTCTATGTAAACACACACACACAAACACAGACCTGCAGCATCATCTGTGGTGTTTTGCTTCAGGTCAGACCGTGAGCTCAGTGTGAGTCAGAGAGGATAGAAGAACAGAAACACAGGTCAAGTGCAAAACGATAGGCTTTAGATCAAATTGGTTAATGACATGATCTTTTTATTTATTTTTTGCAGTTCAAAAGTTCAGTGACTTAAACCTCTTCTATGCTGACAAATATTTTTTTTAATGTATGTTTTTATATATTTCTTTTAGGGTTGGCATAAAATTAAAAGTGAAACAGCATTGACACAAAGCCTCATGGCTTGTAAAATATCATGTGCTGTTAAACCCTAAAACTTTAATGATATTTATGATATTTATAAAAACAATGTAATGTATAACAATTATATTAGTAATTTAAAACATTAATAAATAATTGAAATATTGACATGGATTGTGTTTGTATATAATACATATGTCTATAAATATTAACATTGAATGTAATGTATAATAAATATATTCCCATAAATATATTACTATTAAATATGAATGCAATAAATTAAATATTGACAAAAAATGTGTTGATTTATAAATAAAAAATCTATTTTACATAAATATTAACATTGAAAAAATATATTTAAAAATAAAATTAACAAAATACGCATATAATATTACATTAAAATATTAATATAAAATATATTGAAAAAAAACCTGACATGAAATCTGTTAAGATAAGAAATATATTCATATTTATGTAAAATATCAATTAATATTAAATAGAAATAAATATATTTGAAAATGATGATTAAGATTTGTACCCTAAAATGCTAAAAAAGTTCTTAATTTATTATTGTTTTTTAAATTAAGTTTTGAAGTGTTATCACATTATCATCACAACATTAATTTAATTTTTAATTTAACTGATCTTAATGAAAAAATGGTTCAATATTATGTTCAGTTAAATAATAAATATTACTATTAATAATTATTCATACATTTAAAACAAAATAATTGATGTTTATTGTGCTTGCATCTGATTAAATAGAACAATTAACTAAATGTAGGACACAAGGATGAGAGGAAGTGGAAGTGAAAGACTGGGCAGGATGCTAAGAGCACTGCTGTCATGAAAGCTCTAGGTTTCTTTGTCTTTGAGTCTGTCTCTTGTTCTCTCTCAGGTTCAGTGAGGTTTAACAGAGTCACATGCCTTTTCAAGAATGTTTGTTTGCATACAGAGGAAAATACTGCACCCCCATTTTGGCTTTCTTCCTGTTGATGAGCATCATTACGACTAATTACATCAAGCCTCAGTAAAGATGTTTTTGCTGGGTGTGTCAGACATGCGCTATATCAGTCTAGGGGATAGACTGTACGTTGCTCTTTCATCTCTCACAAGGTTTCATTTAAAGACGTATGATTCATCAAAAAGATTTGTTTCACCAGAACCAAATGCAGCCTGATACTGTCACAAAAGACACAGGCTGTGCCTTTTGTGGCAGCATCGGGCTGTATTTGGTTGCAATTTGAGGAGGGTAGACACATACAGTAGGGCTGAATTTGTCATCGCTGTCTGGTTTTGACTTTAAAAGCTTTTGTGGATAAAGATCTAGGAGACTGTAATGTGCTAGCAAGAAATTTTATCCACTGTTGGAGTGCATATCAGAGATGATGAGACCCTTTTACAGTGTGATGGTGAATGTGCAGCAGTAAACAGCGGGTGTCTCGGTGTAAACAAATGAAGCCGTATCACTGCAGAAAGTGGTGAGTGCACACTACAGTATGAATACGATTATGTTTGCAGATGGGAGAACTTCTTTTTGATAAATATTTCAGATTTTCATTAGCTTTGGTGGATGTTTTCAGTGGTAATATTTTAAATCGCTATTCCAGTGTGGTCTGTAATTAAATGAAACCAAAAGCTTTTATTTATTTAAAGAATTATGCAATTTATGCTTCTGTTGAACAAGAACATGTTAGACTCCTTGCCCATACTGATCTTAATTTAATGTAAAATATATATATATATAAAAAAAGTTTAAATTAATTTAGTTTATATTATTTATTATAATGTATTATTTTTGTTTAGTATTTCATATAATATTTTATAAAATATTTTAAAATTTTGAATAATAATACTAATAATAGTTCTGTTTTAATGGTAAAATTTTTATTATTCCAAAAACTGAATTCATTTAAATTGTGAATTTTACACACATGAACATACATTTACATTACATTTAGTCATTTTGCAGATGCTTTTATCCAAAGCCACTTGCAATTATTTGTAATTCCTTCTTTCTTTCTTTCTTTTTTTTTTTTTTGTACAAAAATTGGACTTTTAAGGCCTTGTGAGATACGCCTTATTACTTTTCTCAAATTCAGTTTTATTTTTAACAAATTCTGTGTAGTCCATTAATTTTCTGGATTTTATTTTAATGGTTTTAATTGATTTTATTAAAAAATCCCTAAAAAAAAAACAGATGTGTTGTGTATTTATATTTGATTTGGTTATGCTTATATGTGGTAAATATTCCTTAAACATAATTTTATTATTATTAGTATGCACTATCATAACATTAAACAATATATTTCTCTCACAGTTTCTTCAAGTTAAACCAAACGTTTATTTTGATGGGTTGCTGCATGTGAAGAACTTAAAGTTTCTGTTTGTATATGAGTACGACAATTTTTTTAGAATACACGATAAATCTAAAGATAATATTCAAATAATGTAGATTGTTTATGTATTTATGTCCTCATTTAGTGCGGAAAACGTTGCATCATTCCGTTCGTTATGTAGTAAACTCGTAAAATTTGACACATTCTATAATGTTCCGTTGACCAAAAACTACCAGAAATCTGAATGTTAAATCACATAGTGTGTTTTTCCTTTTCTTGAAATGGTCCAGGATTGTTTGTTTAACCTGCATGCATCTATGAACCTGCTGGTGGGCGTCTAGTGCCGCCCGTATGTGAGGATAAAGCTAGGATCTGTACTAAACCACTCCCTTTTAGTGCTTCATAAAATGTCTAGAGTTTCAGCTCAGCGATAACATAACTTGTCTAAGTGCACTAGAGCTTGTGAAAGTGTGTCTCTTGAAATTACAGCCATACTGATCAAAATCTGGTGTTTGTGAAGAAGATATGCACGTTTGCAGAAGTTGGCCATATGTACTCCTCTGCAGGCCCTAAAGCTGCTGGGAGAAGCTTGTTTTTTTTTTTTGAGGTGCTGGAATGTCTCCTCTCAAAACATGGTTGACCTGTGCTACTGTTCTGCAGGTGGTTTTCTTCAGTACTGTTCTGTTGTTTCTTTTTTCCTCCCACTGTTCTGTGTCTATCCGTTGGTTTCAGTCTCTGTCAGGCTGCTATGAACTCTGGCAGACGGTGCATCTGTCTGCTGACCACCTGCTGTAGACATTGTCACAGTGTCTGGCTCCTGACAGGCCTGTGAGTGTATGTGTTAGTGAGCACTGTTGTAGAAATCAAACTTTATCCAGTGCCAAAATTAAGTAAAAAAAAAAATAAAATAAATAAAATCGTAAGACAAAGTTTTATTTTAACACCTCACCTGAGGCTTTTTATTGTTGCTTTTTTTTGTTTACATGATTAAACTGGAGTCAAGTTAGAGCCACTGTTTCTGAAAAAAAACAACATCCGTCCTCGGCGGAGAGGAAATCTGAGTAGAGTGTCAGGTGAGCTGCTTCCTGTGCCGCCTACAGTGCACGCTCAGCTATTTCCTGCTATAACGGATGCATCGAATGTTGTTCCAGAGATGAGTATTATGTTCTTTCCTGCTTGATGTTTGATCGCATCGTAATGAAATTCAAGAGGGTTAATACTCTCTCCATGGCCAGAACAGGACTCTGAGAATGCCTTTTATCGCTGATATAATGGATTTAATACGAACAATTGTGTAATAAGACAATCTTCAACATTTAGACAACAGTGGCACAAAGAGGAAGGTCATTTTATGATGCATTTTGAATCATTCTGGTTCCTCTAAAAAAAAAAGAAGAAGAAGAAAAAAGTGATCCATACTTCACCTGCTGGATCAGTGCAAATAACATGATGCCCCTTTTCATCTGGATGGTAAATTTGTTCTAAAATACATTAAAAAAAATTATTCGAACTTCATGATTTGAGTACACCTCTTCTGTTATGTGCATGTATGTATTTTTCTACATTAAATTATTATTATTTTTTTTTTTTGTAATATCACTGTGTTAGAATCACTGTTAATTTGTTATTATATAATATTATAGTATTTATTACTTATTTTTAAAATTAGCTTTTGTTTTTATATTTTTATATATTTTTATTTTTAATTGTTTTAATTTTATGTTTGGTATTTGTTGTCTTGTGCTTTTTAAAAAAAATATTTTTAATGGTTTTAAAAATAATTTAATTAAAAAAAAAAAACAACTTTGTCTTGTTTTCAGTTTTATTTTAATAATATTTGTTTTGATTAGTTGCTAAGACATTTCTAATTTTTATCTAGGTTTTTAAGTTAAAGTTTTTGACATTTATATTTCATTTTAGTTTTATGTAATTTTCCGGGAAAATGTCACAACTGTCCTGATGGCGTGAAGGAAACAAGTCTAATTAATAAAATCATATTCTTAGAAGAACCTTGCATAGTTTTTTTTATTGTTGCTTCTCAAAAATATTATAACAAAACGGGAAATTATAATAAATTATATTATGTTAGATATAATTAAACAAGTCAGGGTTAGATCATGTAGTAAAATGTCATGTGGTGTGACTGACCAATAACAATTTATATTATCAAGTAGTTTATAACATCTGTAAAAAAAATATATACCTTGAAAAATACATTTAAATAGGTTTGTAAAAAGACGTATATAGACTTTTTTCTTGATTGTTACACCACATGACAGTTTAACTTGAAGCACATTTTAAACTAGATTTCATTGACTTGGTTTTATGTCATTGTCCCAAAATCAAACGACAAGAAAAAAGATGCCCATGTCTATAATAGATTTGCATCAACTGAAGGATGTCCTGACAGATGTAGACGGTGCCACCATTAAGAATAACAGCCCAAAGCAAACCCCAATGAATGGGTAGAGCAGAGCTGAGGCCCAAAGATGAAAGCGTGTGTGGGCGCACACACATAGTGAAGGCTGGCATTGTGATGGGCGTTTCCAGGAAAGGCGGTTTGACTGAGGAGAAGATCCTGAAAATGGACAGTGGAAAGGGCTGTGTTTGGTCTCGGCCCATGAAGACAGGGTGGGGGGGGGGGGGTGGTTGGTGAAAGACCAGATACAGCTGGGGGTTTGGGAGGAGCAAGGGACAGCTGGCTTTGTGTGTGTGTGTTTGTGTGTGTTAAGCACAGTGTCTCTTTGTTCCCCTCCCCTCCGCCTGGCACTGACCGGATCATTTAAGACTACAGCCGTTCATTGGCACCTCAGGTTCAGGAACAGCCTGGCGACTCTACAGAACGGCTGCACTCTACAGGGAAGATGCTTTGAAGGTTAGAAGGCCCAGCAGACAATAATCTATGCCAGCACTCCCACAGCGCACAGTGTTTCCATAGCACGCTATTATTGCCCAAATTACAGTGCTTGGGATAATTATGTATATATATATATATATTATAATGCTTGGTATGAAAGCATAGACTTTCCTGCCGCTGAATGATAGTTTCTTCAGAAAATCCAGTCCATTAAGGCTCAGTGCAGGTTAAAGCTTTGCCTTTGACCCTGAAACGCTTTGTTTGTGCAACTCGGAGGGTTTATTTTCATTGCTCTCAAGGATGTTTTCCACTAATGGCGGGATAGCAGCGGAAAATTTCTGTCAAATTGTTGGGTTAAGCCTTGTAGTTTTACAGAGCGAGTCTCGTTTCTCGAAGACTTTTTCTGTACTTAAATGGACCGTGTATTTGAACCAGTTCCTTGAAGTGGGACGCATAAAAATAGCATCAAATCAATCACGGAATGTTCCAGACTCGTGCAGGTCTCGATTCAGGAAAAATGAACCCATCAGGGATTGCAGTGACATGTTGCTCTATATTTTTAGTGCTCAAGATCTAGAATTGCCGGCTTAAAATGGGTAGAAACGTAAGCCCTTGCAGTGAGTTTAGTATGTAATTTGCTTTGTCATAGTGGCCTTGTTGGGTTTGCAGACTTATCCCTGCTAGGTCTGTTATGTGTGTTATTAGCTGTGCTTGCTAAGGCAAGAATCACTGTTATAGGGGTGAGGGTTGGGGGTTTTGAACAAACATATGACTCTCTGAAGAAGCCTTGTAGCTGTGAACTGGTCTTGCAACGTGCTGGATGCATGAATAACACCTAAAATGTGTAGCTTGTGGGGAAAAGGTGTTTATTTTCTAAGAGATTAAACAGTATATTAAAAAGACTAGCATACAGTACAGCACAGCAACAGACTTCTGTAAAAACCTTAGCAACTACACTGCTAAACACTAAAAACAATGCAGAACGGTCTTAGAAATTGATTTAATTTTGTGTGGTTGCTAGACTATAATATTCATTAAAACTGATTTATTTGTTCATTTTTACATTTTTCATTTTAAGTTTAGTCTTAGTGATTTTTTGTTTTGTTTTGTGCTTTTGTCATTTTTATTATATTTAATTGTTATTTCTGCTTTAATTTGATTAATTTTAGTACTTTAGTGGAGAATGGGACATGGAGGAGAAAAATTGTTAAATAAAGTCAATATGTTTGTTGTCTTTGCGCACAAAAAAGTATTCTCATAGCTATTTCTCTGTATGCAGTGACCTTAAATCACTCTGAACACCTTAGCAATGTCAAAGCAAAACCCTGACTTACTGGCTGTATCCAAAAGCTAAAAATGCTGCCTTTTGTGGGATGCATTCCAGAGTAGGAAAGCATCAAGGCATGCTTAAATCCAATGTTAGCTTCATTTCCTTTCTACTGCGATGCCTTCATTTGATTGATTTTGAAGATAGCATAGATGTACCCTTTTTCTTGCACAATCCTATGCATTCGCTTCTGTGATAGTTGAGATAAAAATGGCATCTGAAAGTTGCATTCGGTGGTCAGTTTGTGTGTAAATCTAAGTTTTTGACCAACTTTTAAGAAGAAATTTTGCTGTAATTACTTATTCACTTAGTTATCACCAAAGCTCTCTCAGATTTGCTGTCATAAAGTCCCTGTTTGAATGGAGAAGCTCTCCCTGCATGATTCCTCAGATGTTGTTTATAATATTTTAATTGGTTCAATAGCTGCAGGAACATGTTTCCATTACCTAAGCTGGAGATGACCAGTGTTGCGTGAATAGAAAACAAAACACTGACAGCTGAATGTAATTTGGCTTCAATCTGTATAGACAAAGCTCAGGACAGAACTGTATTGGCCATACAAATGCTCCAAACTAAACTGGATCTTCAGGTTTTTAGTTGTCAACAGACTGTAGAATTACTATAGGAAAGTAAGTGGCCTCATTCATGCTCACTCACAGTATGTTCAGCCTACAGATGTCAAGTATGCATGCTTACATAGCCCTACAGCCGAGAGCCTGGGAACCCCCACATCACCATTAGCAAACTGACGGATGCCATTAATCTTTACGTCGCATGACTGATTATTCATGGTATGATCCCGTGTGAAATGGAGCTGGTCCGACTGCTGTTTATTTTTATGTTGTCTGTGATTCCTGCTGTTATTCGTGTCCTGAAATCACCCCTCGTCTGGCTGTACATTACGCTGAGTGCTTGAAGCAGAATTCTCATCATCTTCTGAGCAGAGCAATCTAGAGTCGTTTAGAGATGCTTCTCAGGTGTGTATCACTGCATCCCTGCTCTGACAGACACGTCTGAGTTCAGTGAAGCCTCAGACTAGGGGAAAAGGAGGAGTGCTTTGATAAAATGGGAGTAATGATGATGACAAACCCTGAAATCAACTAAGGAAGACTTTTAAGAATTGGTATATGCAAAGACAACTCTAGATGATCCATAGTTTGAGTTAAAGGGATAGTTCACCCCCAAAATACAAAACCGGATTAGTCTGGTTTCTGGTAGTGTGGTTTTCTTGAAAAAGTGAGGAAAGGTGTATTGCTCTAGATTTGTGTTTGCACAGACCTCTTCCTAGACCCAGTTCCATATTAAGACTTTGTTTGTTTGTATAGTTGTAGTTCCAGTGTGAGTGAATGAAAGTTCATGTTGAAACCTGTCCTGATATTATTGTCTCCAGTCTATGGTTTGGGTTTGTCCTCAACCGTCACTCTCATTGTGCTCATATGAACTCAAGATGATCAAACTCTTTGTAATGTTTCATTCATTCCAAGAGAGCAGAACGGCTGTGTTTATCTACTGCTGGCCTGATGCAACATTTTCAGGCGTGTTTCTGGCAATTTTATAAGTGGGAATTCAGAAAAGGGAATTTATGATTTCAAGCAGACAAGAATAGAGAGGATTGTCATGACCCTCCTCGACAGACTCGAATAGAGCCTTGACTTATGGTGGATCCATCCTCCCAATTATTTATATGCCAGGGGAAGCAAGTTCTTCCTCTTCCCTTTTTTTTTTTGTAAGTTAACATAAAACCAAATTCGAAAGAAGTCTTTTGTTTTATTTCCACAATCGTTTAATCTCAGACAAAGTGTTTTGGATGCCTGTTCTGGGAACTGTCCAAATGCATTGCAGATGATAAGAAATATGCCTCTTCTGTGATTCCTTATGACTGTTAAATCTTTGTGCTAAATTATGATTATATTCTACATTTTCTGCAGCAAGCATCACTATTACTGTTACTAATTCTGTCGCAATTTGAAAAACTCTGAACCCTGAGGAATAAACTTTTGTTGTGTAATTATCCCACACTGTTTGTGCTGTAGATGTTAATGATCCCTCGCTTGCATCCTCAAAGACATTTGTGGGTGAGCTCTTTGGAATAGACACAGTAAGAAAACACCTTCAAATGTTGAAAATTTCATTGTTTATGACACTTTTAATGATAATTTTTTATTAGTATAATATAATTATATGTGTAAAATGGATTTGTAGTGAAATATACACTATTTCAAAAAGTTGGCGGTCCATTTAAAAAAAAAAAAAAAGTTTTTTAAAAACATATTTTATGCTGCATTTATTTATTTGATTAAATCTAGAGTAAAAAACAGTAATATTTTCCAATATTTTAAGATTTAGCCCTGTGATGGCAAAGCTGAATCAAAGCAGCATCATTACTTTTTAGCCTTAGATCAAGGTAAAAAAAAAATCTAAAATATTTTATAATAATTATTTATATATTTAGGATTTTGTGAATATAAAGCACATCATTTACTTGAAATTATTATAACAATATAATTGTATCAATATTTAATGCATCCTTGCTAAATAATATATATATTTTTTTAAATTTTAAAATAATAAAATAAAAAATATTACCACTGTAAAGTTTTTATAATATATTATGTTTTAATGGTTGTGATATGGTACATGCTGCCATTTAATTTATTGTTAGTAAAAGATTGTTGAACAAGCTTTTCTTTTCTTTGATTATCTAATGCTTGTTTTTCATTGAAGAGCTTGTTTCATAACCCACGTGTTTGTGTAATTCAGTACTTTATATAGCGTTCACACTATTTCTGAAAGAGCAGTTTATGAACAATGCTGCCCACTCCATCCCACTCTATGGTAAGTGCTCCTGAGGGTAGCGCATCGCATCGCCTGCGTTTAACATTCATCAGCGGTTGTAACACTTCGCCTGTGCCGCAGTCTGCTAAATAAAGGTTTTGTGCTTATCCCTGGAGAGACCTACACCTCTTCCATCTCATCGGCCTGAGGCCATCTTCATCTGAGAGACTGTACAAATCAACATGGTTCCCATGGTTTCCCAAACAGGCTCTGTCCATCAGGGCAGGTGTCAAACGGTCAGAAGCTACCATTGTGTGATGCCTACAACAGCCAGAGGTCAGCAGCACATTTCAGCATGGATTCGCCCAGGGGCTGTTCCTCTTTCTGAGAACAGAACTCATTCATGAGAAATGTTCATTGATTGTAATCCATTAGCTCTTCTCCATTAAGTGATCGGTTGAAAGTTTTTAGTTTCCTTGTGCTATTGTACCAAAGATTATAAAAGCTGAGATGGATTGTATTGTTTAGCATAATTAAGTATAAATATTACAATAGTGCATTATTTTTCAAAAGTTACAGGATAATAATGATAAAAATAGTAATATTATTATTATTGTCAACAACAACAACAACAACATCCTTATAAAAATACAAATTTAGTATAATTAAGTATAAATATATAAGTAGTAATATTATTGTTATTATTTATACTTAGTTACTTAAAAATATAAATTAACATTGTGTATATACTGAATAAATACTAATGAATTATTATATATGAATTTAGTAAAATTATGTATAAATATTAGATTAGTGCAAAATAGT
>JAUMHE010000027.1:1766019-1779292 GCA_032359235.1 Enteromius mattozi | reverse complement strand
AGGGGAACTCCTAAGCCACTAAAAGTCCTCTTCCCTGCTCTTAGCAGATCTCGCCTTAGGAGCCCTTTTAAGCGCTAAGAATCTTGAGGAATAGCTTTTATATTAACTAGGATTTTCGTGTCACTTTTAGGGGAAATTCTAAGAAAACATCATGACTCTGAGAATTTTCTTAGAAGTTGGCCGCTAGGAGCCACTTTTTGCACAAAAATTCTTTAGGGATACGGGCCCTGTTCTTTTAATTATATATGCAAATAAGTAAAGTTAAAAGTAAACAAAATCAAGTAAAAATGATCAAGGTTTTTCAGCCGTGTGTTCACCTTGAAATAGCACTATATAAAATGTGCTAAAAAGAATAATCTTATGAAAGCAAAACAAAGTTTTGATCAGTTTGATAATTTATAGGCCTTTGGGTATTATAAGGCTTTATATGATTAATGTTAACTTTTGTTCACTAACTAAAAATGTTTTCCCCTCTCTCTCTTAAATTTTTAGTTTCAGTTTCTTACATTGAAGGAATTGTTCTTTGAAGGAAACAGTTTAGTTCCATTCACACTGATGGAGTCCATTCAAGAGAAAGACGTCTTGTCATTAAAGGTAACTTTTTATTGTATATACTGTACATATATATGTATACACATACAATGTATACATATATATAATGTGTGTGTGTGTGTGAATATTGTACATACAAATAACATTTGATTAATTAATTACAATTTGTGCATATCTGCACAAATCTGATTGTTGTCTTGTTATAGTATTCTACTAGAGAATATTAGTGGTAGTGGGAAAACTATCTGAAGTCATTAGAATCCTTAAATGGCTAGTTTTAACTCTAACTTTGCCACGGTGCTGCTTACTGTAGTTAAATGTGTTCAGGAGCTCTCAGCCAGGCTGATCCTCCAGCAGAGCACTAATAAGTTGTCAGTGGTGTCCAGAGCTCTGCCAGCATACCCAGAGCTGCAGGACATGCTGTCTCGCTGGGGCCAGTGTGCTCTGTGCTCACAGCCCTTCCTCACCACCTGGCTGGAGTGTGTGCAGTTCATCAACAGCAGGAAGGTACCAGCTCATTCTGCATAACAGCGTTGTTCAGCATTCAGTGCCTATGGCAGTCGAAGCACACAAATAGTGCTGAAGTTGAAAATTGGCAGGCCGTGCTTTGCTCAAGATGTTTGATGAAAGTTTAATGGTTTGACACCCTGCTGAATTACGCTTGCATGATAGGTGTTTAATATGCTTCAGGCACGCAGACAACATTTGTTATTTGAATCAACATTAACAGGGCCGCAATTTAACTTAATGCCCCGGATTAGTAAATATTAGCCAAAACAACAATGCCGATATGTTACTACTTTTTTTCTGTTTTATTGACATGCAGTGTGTATCAAAGTACAAGGGAATATTAGTAATCGTGGTCTGTTCTTTTGTCTTTGAACAGCACATGGGAATGAAAAGCGCTCAGTCTGTTCCAGTCAGAGTTCTGCTGTGTTCCTACGACTGCTTCAATAGAGATGACCATCATTACTATGGGCTTGTACGATTATAAATTAAAAATGCATTACATTACCCCGTGACTCATCATGGTAATTTTTAAATCTCTGTTTATTGTAAAGAAAGAATAGTTGATGTTTTTGCGATACACCAGCAGATGGCAACATTTGATCACTGACAAAATTTGATCTGGCTTTCAGATTGATATCTACAGAAGTATTATATGAATTGAACAGTAACGAACATGCAAATGACATGCACTTCTCTATCCTTTATACTTAAAATTAAAACCGATTTTTATATTAAAGTGAAATAAAATGACTTTTTTGAATCATTTTTAAGTGCACAATATGACTTCTATTATATGTAATCATTATACATTTCCTCCTGAGTTGATTTTAAAAGTACTTTTTAAGTAATCTGAAGCACTCCACCACAGGCTATGCCCATTTTTGATATTTTCCTTCCATTCACATTTTTCCCCTTTCTATAGTCTGGCTTTATGCTTGCCATTATAATTCCCTACAATGAAAGCACTCCATACCTACCCTCTGTTTGGGCCAATGGCATCTGTTCTAACCTGAGAGGAAACTTCATCTCTCCAAATTAATTTCTCATGCAGGCCTCCTGAGCTCAGAGCAGAGTCTACCGAGTTGGGCCTGATGAATAATGCAGCAGGTTTAATTGCAAAGCCAGAAACTAATGACTTTGGACTGGTTAACAGCAGGGGAACCATACATCTCTGCAAACTGAATGAAAAATCAGTTCAGAAAAAAAGAAGGGGGGGAGAAAACGCTAATTGATGAATAATTAAAGCTTGAGCTACAGGGCATAATTGTGACATTTTGTTTCAATCAATTTAGAAGTGCGGGGAAAAGTGCACTTAGGAAACTAATGGTGACTGTGTGGATGTCCACTGAAAAGTGCCACGAGACTCAGTCATTTATTATACAACCCTCAGTCAAGCTCAGCCATTATTCTAGAGCAGTTGCCTCAATTTCCAAGTGATTGTGCACTTGGTGGGCGTTAATGCGCCTCACAAATGGTATATGGACTCCCCGTGAAAGGAGGAGAGGAGATAGTGTAAACAAGTCTGTTTTGGTCTGATGTTACTAAATTACTTTCTTTGAGGCGAATGCACCAACAAGCAGTAAGCTGTCAGGAGAGCCGCCCGCACGGCCATGATAAGACTGTATTGTATTCAAACATCAGCAAAATCAATCAACCAAAAGACAAGGCTCTCAATACAGCACTTCCCAAACCATCTCCTGTATTACGATCACAACCGTTTTTGTAAATCATCGGGTGTACATACGGATCTTTTGTTTATGCTTTGGCACACTGATGAGCAGTCGGTCCAGAATGCAGCTTTATTGAGTCACGATGCTCAAAAATGTGAATCTACATTTGCTAGACCAGCAATTCTTTCCCAAAACTAGATTTGTTTGTACAATTTCATATTAAAGGATGTTTCTGATTTTTGGCTGATTTCAGTTTTTCAACGTTTGAGTGCATTAAGCTGTTACCATTAAAAGATTATTGTTTAGCCGTTGCTTTTTTCATACTGTTTGAGCAGGAGCACAAGAGTGATGTTTTCCAAATGCGTAGTAATGGCACGAAGCCATAGTTAATTAAAGCTGTGCTGCTATTCAGAATAGTAATTGAATGTGATATTGATTTAAGCAACAGTTCAAAGAACAAGTTAATTTTGAGTAAAGGTGCGGTCACATCACATTTGTTAAGTGAATTGTCACAGATGAAATCCAATCATTTCAATAGAAATCCACGTATGAGCATGAAAAATTTCAGCCCTGTTTCGCAATGGGGTCAAGCTGGTCATGTTGACCTGTAGAACACTGTTTGGTCTGAAACTGACTTGACGTGTGAATTGTAATTTATACGTCGCTATCAACACAATAAACAAATATCTTTTTCACTGTAAAATTTATCTCATGTTCCTATCGTATAGCAATGCTTACTTATTAAAGCTATTACAGTAAGTATTGTTGCTTAATAAACAAATAATACAATTTCCACCTCTGATCTGTAGTAAAGGATTAACAAATTCTGATGCAATGTCTATCTCCCCCAAAACAAAGAAAAATACTTTCACAAACATACATTTCTGTCTCTTTTAAAATTTATATTGTGTATATAATGAGTTGCATTTGTAGGGATTATTATATAACATCACAATTCATAACACCCCACCCAGGCATAAGGGTACATTTTTATTTTTTTTTACATTTAAATGTATACATTATCTGAAAGCTGAATAAATATGTATCATATGTTAGGATACAACCATTGGAATATCAGGAATCTGAGGATGCAAAAACCAAACAACCAACACACACACACACACACACCTATATATGTATATATATATATAGAGAGAGAATTGCCTTTAAAGATGTGTAAATGAATTTCTTAGCAATGCAGTAAGTTTGTATATATTTACAGTAGGACATTTACAAATATATTCATGTAACATGATGTATATCAGCTCTCACTGAACCCAGCCAATTGAATGCAAGGAATGGAATTGACTTTTTGTGTAATATTTATTGTGTTGCAATGTTCCTAGCACACATTCTACTTAATGATATTTAGCAATTAAGGCATTATTAAAGCGTTGTTAAAGCAATTGTTAAAAGAACTCGCAAGTCTCAATCTCCATTTACAGTGCATAGTGTAAGCTTAAAATACATACAGGCTAGAGGGCTTTCTGTTAATTAGTTTGTGTACATTTACATTTGTGTGTGCACACCAGCCCGAGTTTTTCTTTGTGTGTCTAATCCGAAACAGCCTGCCTTTGTGGCAAAGCCCAGTGGCAGCCATTACTCAGTGCACTGGAAACAAATGGCGTACCAGTCTCTTCCATCTATGAAGCTGGATTTTGAGTGCCCGAGGACAGCTTTGAGGCTACCAGAGCAGAGTTTACTGCATGATCTGTGGCCTTTGCATTACAGGCAGATCACCGCTCCATTTTAGAGAGAGAGAGGGAGCATCTGAAATGAAACATGCATTATTCCAGAGAGCAGATGTTGGGGTCCTGGAGCAGCAGGACTGCCTCGGGCCCTGTCTGGTGTCAGCGTGTGTGTGTGTTTGCGGATGTGTCTATGTGCGTAAGCAGCTCTCCTCTGTCAGACCACTTTGTTAAAACAGAACCCAGCCTTTCTCCTTGTTTTGCTAACCTCGTTTCACACAAACACTCCGCTGTTGTTTTCATACATCAATGATGCGGGAATGTCACGACACGTCTGGTGTGCCCGGGCCCCCTGTTTGTGGGCATTTGTGCCGCCTGAACAGAGAGAATGTGTTTGATTGACATTAATAGCAATGCAGAATATCTGTCAGCAGAGAAAATATCACACAGTGGGAGACGCAGTGGAGAACTGAGAGCATTATTCCCGTACACTCTGAACATGTATGCCATATGTTAATTAGGAAGTCTACACTGATATAATTACTGAAAGGGAATATTGCCTATGGTGAGAATATCTCCTCGCCACCTCATGGGGAACGTAAAGGAAGATAAAGTAGGTGTGCATAAATTTTAATTTACTAGCCTTGAAACGGGAAGAGTAATGTTGGCAAATTCACTCAGGATGATCTATTGGAAAGCCGGAGCTTTATTGCATTTCTTCTTTGTCAGACTATTTAAGCTCCTATCAAGCCCTCACACACAAACATGTGCACATTAAGAACGCTTCAGTAGCTACGTTAAAGATTAGATCTCTTTAATTGGGTTTCGTTTGACCCGTTTCAGAGATTTCACCGTAATGCACGACGGCATCACTTATAATAGAACATTTTTTTCTCCCAGTGCACCTAAATATTAACAGTGCATTCACCCTATTTACCTGCAGTCTGCTACTTCACTATCTATCATATACGCAACATGAATTGTTTATAAGATAGCACTGACAGGGCTTTATTATCACAGTGGACTTTGACAGATCAGCCAAACAAGGTTTCATCACACCATATTGCTGTCATGATCTCTAACACGCATTTAACCGGAATGAGATTGCTTTGATTGTGCTTTGCCTGAGGCATCCCTGCTCATCTCTCCTAGCTCTGCCCAGTCTCCCGGGTCCATCTTTACACCCCTGAATGTCCTTGAGTGCTGGTAAGAGAATTTGACCCTTTTTAATTATAACAATATCCACTGATCGACTGAAAACACTTTTTGTCTTTTTCCCTTTATTATGTCCAAGTACATTACATCTCACCTCATAGAAAAGTGAAAGAAGAAAAAAAAAGGTTTCTGATTACATTCTGACCACACCATTACTTTTATACATCAATATCTTGGATATGTCAGATCTCTAGGGAGAACAGGTCTACCCCTCTGAATATGAGTGGTGTGGGTCGATTTTTAGTCCTACAAGCAGACCTGTTATCTTCTGAGTTGAAGTATTAAAATTAGCATCATTGATTGGTGTATTGGCCTGCTTCTGAGAAGGGGAAAAACAGCTACTCAATACCACGCAGTGAACCACTGTCAAGCTAGGAAGAGCACTCTCCAATCAGGGAAATCTATTGTCTGGCATCTTATGCTGAATGAGGGCTCTCCTATTGAGCTGCTGGCATGGCACCAAGGTGTTGTCAACATGATGGTTGCACAATCAATCTGTCACACTTCTTCTAGGCACCACCAGGGGGCAATGTGTCTCTCTGGAAAACGTCCCGACGGCAAACGGGATTGAAACGCATCGAGGCAGAGCCTGTGAAAGCATCTAAGAGGATGAAAATACCGTACGCTAAACAAAATGGCTGAGGAGGACTGGAGATGTGCCAAAATGTAACCAGAAAAATATGATTAATCAGGAACACTGAAAATAGGATTTTTTTTTAGGCAGTGCTTTAGCCCAAAAAGACTTCGATTGAAGGTTTTGACTGAGCGTCGAGTTTGTAGATTGTCATATTTTATTTTAAATATAACTGTGCCCCAAATCAAAGCCAGAGCTCAGTTTTTAAAGAAAATGTGGTGTTCATTTGGTATATTGATATTTTTTTTTTCTGTGAAAAAGGCACATTCAGAAACATCCCAGCCTTGTAAGGCTTTGTTTTTCTTCCTCGGCAGTAAGTGTTAGACAGAGGCTTTGAGGTGAAGATAAGGCTATACCATCATTGGCCCTCTCCTCATTAGCTGGAGCGCCACAAAAAGGCCCTTTCGCTGTGGCAGTTTTGGGTCATTCGCCCCTTTTTTCCAAGTGTAAAAACACCTTGTGTTGTTAAGAGCAAGAAAACACAGAAGAAGCAAAAAAAATAAAAAACTTCAAAGAGCAAATAAGCTTTAATCTTGTTTCATGCTCTTCAGTAGTTTCAGTAGTCACAATAATGACTGTAGCCTATCCATAGGGAATTTTTAAACCTGGGCCTCTTTCGTACTTTTGAGAGGCTTTGTTTTTCTCTGAAAGTTGGTTTTCAAGTTTTGTAATTTGAAAACAAACTACAGCGGATGCACTGAACCAAACAATCCTTTGATGCGCCTTCATTGAAAGAAAAAGAAATGGGAAAAAAGGTCAGCGAATACTGTGCAAAGACACTGGGGATGATATGAGCATTGAGTTAGTAGGGCGATGATTTTCTTTTAGAAGTCCGTCATGCTGCTATTCAAAGCAGACATGAAATCAAAACTGAATTGTTGTAAACATGATGAATAATTTATCTGTTTATCAGAGTTTATAAGTGCTTCACTCTCAAATGACCTTTCTTTTTGGTTATATCACCTATCACTCTTAAAAATATAGGTACCTGAAGGATTTTGAAGTGATGCAGTAGAACTATTTCTGGTTCCCCAAAGGCCCTTTTCCTTAAATGTACAATTTTTTTTTTTCTCAGTATAAAGAACATTTTAAGTTTAAAAATTTTTTTACATTAAAGAATCACAAAAATTTCCTCAAGGACCCATCGATGCCAACAAAGACCTTTTATCTTTAAGAGTGTAAGCCCAAGACATAATGTTTAACCAATAGCCACATAGATATTTAGATAGATATTTAGTTTAGATAATTATTATTGTAGCTTTTCTTTTTATTTTCATTATATCACTGCTCAACAATAGTAATGTAATGCTTATTCAGTAACAGAAAATACAAAATAACCGCTTTACCACTGGGAACTCCAGGATGTTCTTGAGGGTGAACTTGACCTCCTCAAAGGTGGATGTCAGTGGTGTTTCTGGATAAAGTCCCCCAAGTCCTATTTTTTCTCTCTCCTTGAATATCCTGTTTCACCCAGAAATATGTCACATTAAAGTCAAAGCCAACAAAAGTTCCAAGGCAATATGTATATAATTATTGGATACATTCATCTACTCAAATTTAAACAAAAAAGGCATGATTCTTGAAGTCTAAGTATCATAAAGATCTACTGAACAATAACTTCAAATAAAAAGCAAATTTTAAAAGCAATTTACTTGTCAACATGTTTATTTTATATTATTCTTCAAGTAAAGAATCATTGTTAGTGGACCTTCAGTCCTCACGAAGCTTCAAAAGTCTTATATAAATAAAATGGGTTGTAAATATAGTTGACTTAATGCTTAAATTAATAAACTTTTTTGTTTTAACTATTTTGGGTGAAAAATAGCTACATTTGCCATAATTATTTCTTTGCTTGCTTGCTAGTGCCATTTTTGCCAGTCAGCATAATATCTTGACCATCCCAGTGTAGGTACTGTCTGTGTCTCAGTAATGTGGGTCTGTTTTTCCCATCATTCCCTGATGGCTCACATGGCCCGAGGATGGTGCTCAATGAGAGACGCAGCTGACACCAGCACGACCCAGGTAGAGGCATCTGTACGCTGGATTTTTCTGGAACATGCCGTGCCTGTGGCATTCTACCTCCACCGGCTTAACATCTGTTTCATATGGAGGGACAGGAGCAACGTCCTTGAGGAATATGTCCGCTCTATTCATTAATCTCTCTCTCTCTCCCACTCTCTACTTCAGTAATGCTCCACCACAGCATCAGTCATTGCCCCGTCATATGTTACATTTACCCTATCACATTGCCATATGTCTGGCTCATATGTGCACACATGATTAGACTTAAGATGAGAACAAGATTTAGATCTATTAAAAGGAAATATTCTCTCACTGTTCAGTGTAGGTCACGCAAGATCACTGATTTTCAAACACAACCATTATTGTTTTCAATAAATCTGAATATGGATCTAGTGCAGCATATGGGAGGCTGAGTTTGCTCCAGCAGGTGTGTTTGCGGAAGGGAAAGCGCTCCGATCGCTGGTGACGGGCGGCACTGCAGCCGTATGTGCTGGAACACAGCCAGCCTAATTGAAGCACCTGGCTTAAGTCAACCCCCTCAACCCACCCATTAATGCTACTGCTCTGGTAACGCAAGGAACATTTCCAAAATGAGACCGTGAAGACTGGGACCCATTGAGACTGATGTTCAGACTGTCTAGTTAGGAACTAGTTGCGAATAGAGTTGGCATGGTTGAACATTTTGATTTAGCTGATTATTTTTGAGGCTGTGATATTCAAGAAAGTCCACATTTCTCATGATTACACCATACCACATTAGAACAGACTAAGACGGGAACATCTTTTTGATACTTTTTAACCTTTTTGCCACTTAAATTTATTATAAGCAGGTGACAGAACAAACTGTGTCAAACTTACGTCACCCACATGAGCTTCCTGTCATGGCTTTGACAAGACAAGCTTCTTGTACTCTAATGCATGGACTAATACTTTTGTATTAGTCATGTAAAAAGAGAATTATTTTCTTAGCCCCCAGGAAAATAGTTTTTTCATATTTTAAGCAAACTTCACAAAATCTTTGTGTATATATATAATTATTATTAGAATATTAATTGTTACTCTAATCATCTTCATATGTGTCCGTGTGTTCACTGGAACACCTTCAACTAATTTTCCTTCTTCCTGTATTCACAGGTTTGGTTTCCAGCTGTCTAGAAGTGCCAGCTTGATGTATGTCACAGGAATGATCAGCAGAAAGGAAAAATCTACACAAGAAAATTCCAGCATGTTCCATCCTTGATGCACTCAAGCCAGTCGAAGAGGCAGAAACCTCCTCGGCACATCTGAATAAATCTCTCACACTGAGACAGACAAAAGACCATCTGTAAATATTTATCTGGATTCTATATAATTAAACGGGCAAATGCGTTATGTCAAACGTGTCAGGTCCTTCGCACCGCTGAATAATACAGTGGAACAGCTTGGTCAAACATTTGTTTTAGATCTGGGTGGCATCAGTCATTGTAGATGGATGGCTGGGACAGAGGGTGAGGAAATCACTGCTGAGCCCAGCGACACACTGCTGGAGGGAAGCGCAGGCTATGAAAAACAAAGATGTATAATACTGAAGAAATTATAGAAGGTAGTAAATCTCAGCATGATTATTGAATGTGAGGGTGCAGCTACGAGCCGCCTGAGGGAAGAGAACAGAACATGGTTTAGTTGGCACATAGAGGCTCATTTACATGGGCTACTGTCACACATTTATCTTTTATCCGCAGGGCAAACGCTGAATACAGCTGCAGACCTGCACTGCCTACAGGTTCTATGTGCTAAGTATGCCACAGCATGTTGTTCGCCATTCCTTCTTCACGAACTGGCATGCAAACAGGCTGATGAGAAATTATTACAGTTTTACAATTCCTGACCTTAAAGTCGCAACAGGCATCCTGAGTCCGAATCCTGGCTTGAGGACCTTTCCCGATCCCACACCTCTCTCTCTTCCAGTTTGCTTCCTGTCAACTATAAACTATCCTGCCACAATAGAAAAGTGCAAAAATGCTTTAAAAAAGAAAGAAAGAAAGAACAATAACATCTAATTTAGAAAATAATTTGAATTTTCATTTTATTGTAACTATTACTATTTTTTTTATTGTAAGCATTACTATTATTATTTTTATTAAACATTATAAAATACATTATAAAATATTCTGTATCAAAGACTAAAACTAAAAGTTTTTTATGGCCATTTGTATTTTGTTATTTTAGTTACAGCCCCAGTTTTCCAATTTCATAAATTTTTTTAATTTATCATTATTATTTAAGTTCAATTAATATTATAAATTAGTTTCCATTGTAATTATATTTTCAATTTGATCACTGCTAATATGCAACCACCTGGTAATCACCCAGTGACCAACTGCATAAACCATTTAAACCATTTACTAGTCTTAAATGTTAGCAAACCAATTTTTCTTTTCTTCAAGACCGATCATAATTTGGTCATAAAATGGTATATTTGTCTAATTTGAATTTGAAAAGTAAGAATTATCACTTGTTAAACTGTTAATTAGACAAACTAGTTCTTAAGACACAGTCTTAACATTTTGACTAAAGTTTATGCAAATGGCCTCAGAACCTATAAGCAACTACCTCATAATCTCCTTGCAAGTGTGGAAGAAATGTTATAAACATTATCAATAACACTTTAGCGTACGCACAGCAATTCCCTAGAAACTACTTCTGCACCAGTAAAGCTCGCATTTCCATTAAAAAATCTAAAAATCCAGTATTTTTTGCTCCTGTGAGGATTTGGGGGATGAGCTCATCCATTAATGCGTGTGAATGTGAAGATGAAAGAGCTGTGGCATGCAAGACATGATCTGTGTCACGTGGGGTTAGAGGTGTCATCTCTGCCACTGGATTGATCAGAACGAGTGCGACACTGTGCCAATCCTGACATATCTTGCTCATATGCTCTTCATGATCTTGCAGTTGGAATTAATTCTTTTTTCCCCCCTCTCTCTTTTCTTTTTTGTTAAGAGAGCCCAGAGCTCAGATGAATATTTTAGTGTGATTTCAAATCATCTGAGGGTCTTGGGTGGGATTCCCATGTGAAGATAAGGTGCCTTTTAAGTCTCAAAGCTATAAAAAATTTAATTTACTGAAAAATCAATTCCACGTTTTGAGGAATTGTCCGTCCATACAGATTACCACTCCAACAGGGGCCACTTTTATCACATCTCATCAAAGTGTGACCGAGGGAGGCGGTTTATTCGCTTCCCGGAATCTGAGCTATATGATGCTTGTCAGCGTGAAATATGATTTGGGGGCCTGATAAGCAGACTTTGAGAGCTTGCTAATTTTAAAAGCGGCAGATGCGTGATTGCTGCACCCGAGATCCATTTACCTGCAATGCTGCTTGGCTTTGTGTGTTTTGGATACTTTCTCTCCATCCTGAACTCCACCGAGCACCTGCTGGGTGCTCACGCTCCCTCACCCCTCCCTCTGTGGCCTGTGAGAGATGGATGGCTCATCTCTCTCCCGGGCCCTCGTCCAGGTGTGGAACAGCTGGGGAAGACCGTGGTGGGGGGACGGCAGAGATGAGGATGGGGGGAGAGCGCGGCAGGAGCTATAAATTGCGTAGGAACTCTGGGTACTTAACACCGGCGTGTCTCTCTAGCACTATTAATCATGCGCAGGAGCTCAGGTGTGTCCTGTCACTCCTCTGGCCGTCAGCTGCACTTATTCACCTCCAATCCTTCTCTTGCTTTTTCTCCCTTCTACGTTAGCTCTCTTATGCTCTATATTTCTCATGCCGTTACTCTGTGCATTCAGGATGGGGGCTGGGGAGGCCAGACGGAGCCCCACTGATTTATGACCTCTCTCTGGTTGTTTATTTGGTGGAATGAAAGGCACATCACCAGCGTTGCCACACTGAATTTCTCACAACCTCCATTCCCTAAATGATCAGTGCAGTTGTGTGTGTGTGCGAGAGGAAACTTGAGTAAAGATCCAGTGAGGATAAAAGTTCAATTCACTTTCTGTTTGAAGTCCTGTGGTTGACTTGCTCTCAAATTCAACCCAACAATCTATCCACCTTATTTTTAGGAGAGTTTCAAGGCTTCCGATGTCAGTTGCCTCTAGTTAATTTAGCTGTAACAATTGCAAGTGTTATATGGCTTCTAAACTATAAGAGTTTAGTTAACAAAAATGTGAATATTGTGCTAATATTGATCTTGTAATATATAAGATCAGGTATTTTGTCTATTTTTGCTCCATCATTGCAAATAGTTTTAAACAAAGCCAAAGCAACCTTTGCACGTCTCTGAGTTACACACAGCAGTCATGTTCTGTCACTGAATAAATCTGTATTTTTGAACAAATAGGTTGAATGAATCATTCAATGACTCACTAATAATGAGCTAATCAGTTTTTGAAGGAATCTTGTGAATGATTTAAAGACTTTTTTTCATGAATGAATCATTAGCCCCTTTCTCATATACAGTCTTTACCTGTAAATTACCATTAAGAGATTATGTGTAAACAGGACCTTTTCAAATTGGCATAATGAATATAGCGGTGTGAGAAGTTGTAAAATTACCAGTAAATTACCGGTTATGTGCTCTGTGTGAAGGCAGGATTAAATTACTGGCATGAGCACATATGACATTTAGTTTGGGCCAGTTATAACTTTCTGACACAGATGACAAATTTACCCCATGCTCTTTACGGAAGTCAAAGAAATGTATAAAGTTTTCTAATAACACCACTGAGCCAAAACTATCTGTAAAAAGACAGGACATTGTCGCCTGTGTGAAGTTTTCTTACAGCAAGTAAGTAATTTTACAGCAATTTACTGGTATTACTGTGTGAAAGGGCTGTTATTTTTAAAGGAATTTCAGTTCATGAGTAAAATAAGACCTGCGTTTAATGTAAATTGACAATACAACATAAACACACACCTACAGTGGAGGAAATAATTATTTGACCCCTTGCTGATTTTGTAAGTTTGTCCAATGACAAAGAAATGAAAAGTCTCA
>JAUMHE010000027.1:1735998-1765919 GCA_032359235.1 Enteromius mattozi | reverse complement strand
GGGGAAACACTAATACTCGGGCGAGAGTTCCCGCTGCTGTGAACCAGAGAGCGCCACAGAGGCGCGACTTGTGACAATAACCTAATGCAAGTATTACTGTAGTCATAAAATTTTTTTTAAAATGTATTATTTCCCACCATTAAGGTTATTTTTGCTGATGGTTATTTGGCATTTAATATGACAAATTATTCACAATCTATTCATATACATACTTCTACAGAAAAATAAATAATAATAAATATATACTTAAAAACAGAAAAAAAAGACAGCAGCTATTACTTTAGTCTTCAGTGTCACATGAAATCAAGAAACAAAAACATTTATTATTATCAATGCTGAAAACTTTGTGCTGCTATATTGCTTTTTGTGGATTTATTTAAAAAAAGGAATGATTGTAATTTTACTGCCTCACTGAATAAAAGCATTAATTTTCTTTTAAATACATCTTTCTGATCCAAAACAAAGTGTAAAAAATATTTTCGCATTGTTAAATTCAATACCAATTATACAGTTGTAGGTATACCAACCACAAAATAGCTGTCAATCAAACTTGATTAACTTCTGTCACCTCTTTTTTATATTCCATGGTCATCTACATAAAATATGCTATATTTCATGACTATTTTTAGTGTTCTGATTACATTATCTTTACAACTTCTTCATTTTCTAAAGCCTGGTAATCTACAGCTGTGCTTACCTTTTTAATCCATTACAATAAACATAAAACAAACGGCAAAATCCCCCGTTAGCACTACAGCAGGGGTTATTGCAATATAGCATTTGCAGAACAAAGACACGGAGGAGCAGTTCAGTATGTGTAGACTAATGCATACACATTTACATGCTTATTTAATGATTATATTCACTTGTGCAACTGTGTTCACACTCCATCTAGCCTCTTAGCCTTTTTTGTTGTACCATAATATCCTTTAAAGATAAAATGTAAACATTCCTTATAATTTTAATGATACCAGAACAGCAAGTTCACAAGTGGATCACCGAAACAGCCCTCAAAGTGATTAAAACTGCCCTAATTTCTCAGAAGAGAGATGATGCCAATACCAATATCAAAGATCCCTTTCTTTCTACAGGTCTTTAATATGTTGTATGATCATCAAAGGGCGCCTGCAGAGCTCAGCCTCGGGCACCAAGCATGCTTTTACACGCTCTCGCTGGATGACATATCACGTCAAAAGCCCTGTGTAAATTATGAATGAAGCAGTTACCAATTACCATCACCTCTTCTGTTTGATGCCATAGCATTGATGAAAAGAGATCCAGGCATGCTTGTTACTCGCAAGTGTTGTTTAGATGCGGCGGCTGCGTTCTGTGTTTTTTAAGGGGGGATGGTGAGCTCTACCTCCAGACAGCTTAAACTGACCTTGCATTCGTGTCGTTGTACCTGAAGACTGAAATGAAAGCTCAGGGACCCCATCTGTTCCAGTGTAATGACTGTGCTATTTGAAGGCAGGAAAGGTTCGTCTGGAGCAGCTGGTATCTTTCCCCATGACCTTTTAGCATTCCTTCCCTCGCCATCTGACAGATGTGTCAACTCGATTATTTCAAAAGAGCCCTGAATAAATAACCAATTGTGAGCATGGGCTAACCTAAAGCGATGGTGAAACGTGGCCGCCGCTTGCTTTCTCACAATAAAGCAGCGCAAACGAGCAGATGGCTGCGTTAAAACGCCACCGCGAGAGTCGCAGAGTGCGTTTTCCTTTGGTTCCTTGCGACAGTTTTTGACTAAATGGCTTTTTTGGAACAGCGACTGGTGGGCCTCCTCTACGGGAGTAAAGGAGGACAATGGGGTGAATTGAACGCTATTGTGCACTGTTTGCCCTTGGAGCCAAACTATTAGCCAGTGGAAGGCGACGGGCGAGCTATAACAGGGCCGGGGGGGGCCTCAGGTGTTGCTCGGTGGCACTGAATGGATTCCCTCTCAGGCTGGAAGCACACAGCTGAGGAGGGCTGCTGTCGAGGGCGGGGGCTAATTGACTCACTGAGTGATTGGAGGACTGTGAAGAGGCGACCGCAATCAGACCTGCTCTGATAGAGTTTGATGCCTCCCTAAATAGTTTTCAAATGGAGGAGCAGGTGCTGTTTTCAAGCAATCCGAATGCCGGTGTGTGCGTCTTCGTTCCCACAGTAAAGGTGAACGTGCTCACGTGGATCTAAGTCCTTGGACGCTTAGATGTTGTTAGTGGTCCGAGCTGGGATAAGCCCGTCCCATATATCATCCGTCGGTGTCCTTTATTCCCGGCTTGGATTCAATCTTGAGGTTTTTGAGGCTTTGTAAGCCCACAAGTCTGCAGGGCCTGCACCATGATGGGTGCTTTAACACTATTTTGTCAATCACAATCGCTTTGATGTAAAGGAGTAAAGCTCCTCATCAATGCAGCGCACCTTCGGGGGTATTAGGGGCTCTGTCATGGCACGCGGCTTTACAGAGGCCTGCGCAGACAAATCTGGCTGTGATGAGAAGACTAGAATGTAATTTGGTTATTCCCTGGAGATTGCACACATGATGGAGCTGTACAACTAAAGCAATTGATTGCAGCTATAAAAGATAAACCAATCCTGCATTAATTCTATAACCATTTCGAAATGATCTATATGAAGTTTTCCCCTGCTTTCTGGGTCTCCCGATAACACATGTAAATAATGATTTCAGCAATGAAAAGCTGATGCATTTTTATTATTATACGTTTTTTTTTAAACACATAGAAATTTGTTTGGCCTTTATCATTTTATTTACGTTATAGCTTGAGACGTAACAACACTTCATAACATTATTTGGATGATTAAATAATTGACACCTTTTTTCTAATCATTGCAATTATGTTGTTTCTGTATTACTTTTGGACTGGAGCAGTATGAACTAACAATGACCAATGGACTAACATTAACAAAGATTAATACTGTAATAATTGTATTGCTCATTGCTCATAGTTAATGTTAACTGATGCATTACTTATGTTAACTAATGGGACCTTATTGTAAACTATTACCATATTTCAATGCAAAAATAAAATTAGAAGTACAAGGGTTACCAAGTTTGTTTCTTCAACTTGTCTTGAATTCTTAATTTTTGGCCATGTGGACTTTAAAGAAAAAATGATTTAAAATTAAATTAAATTACTTTTGATATTATTGTGTACTGAATGACATTTTAACATAGGACTTTGGAATTAAATGGTAAATTAAATTTCTTTGCTTGCATTTTATGTAACTTCAGCTATCTCAAATTTCATCTCAAGTATGCTGTTCACTGACATTTGTGTCTCCTTGGCACATTAACTTTTAATTAGTCTTCATTTGTGGCAAATCTGTGACAAGTGATGGTCCTAATTAGTGTAAAAATCTATACTAATCATTTTTAAAACATTTACATGATGTATTACTATTCATAATGTTTGCTAATAAATAAAACAACTCACCAACGTGACCTTCATAATTGCATTTTCATTTACAAGTAGGTATTCTTTTATTCAAATCGACATACATTGCATTCAAGATGCATATTTTTTCAGTTCTCGCTTTCCTTGGGAATCAGTCCCATGACCTTAGTGTTCCTGGCACAATGCTCTCTACTGTAAAAAGAAAAAAATTAGCAATCTGTTAGTTTTAAAGAAAACCAATCCTTAGGGGACTAGCTGAAGAAACACATATACAGTCAACTTGATTTGCTTTGACCCTGAATTATTCCAAATCTAAAGGAACTGAGTCATAAGAGCCCCCAGAGTTCAGCAGGTCAGCCGACCCCCTGGAGGAATGCATCGATGTTGACCTGCTCTAACACGAGATCCACCTCTGAAGATCCAGAGAGCTCTGTCCAGCACTCTGCCCTCTGTGCCTGTCAGCAGGGCTTCTGGTCCTCGTTTGTCATTTCTATTGATTCAGGGGAATGACAGATGGTGATTATGGGAGCCTGAGACAGATTGCCTTTATGAGAGTGGCTCACAAGCCAGCCATCTCTGCTGCCGTCTGTGCCAGGCGTATGACTAGCAATCGTACTGTGCATGCCCAGCACTGGGGCAAAGGCATGGTGTGCCATTCTGTCATTAAGATCTACAATCAGGCGCACACCACACCTCCTTTCTTTCTCTGCCTTTCTGCCGGCAGTAAAAGGGTCTGTAAATATGGAAGAAAGACCTGCTTGTAATACTTAGATTTACGTTTTTCTTCTGTTAGGGATTTGTCAGCAAGCACTTGGCCAATTCAAGGTTTTCACTGTAAATTGTTTTGATGATCATTCATCCGCTGCCACTGTGCTCCAGTATATTCCTTTACATTTCCTCTGCCAAAAATCAGGCGAAAATGTGGGTCACTAAGCTATTCACTCGTGTAATTTATCCAGACATTGTCCAGCTGTGGATTCTGTTAGCCAGCGTGAGGACCGGGATGCAATTGCACCCTAAGAGCTATTTGTCAGATTGTATGTAATGCATATTAGATGGGCACTTCAGCAAACATGTCTTTGTGCTACAGCACATACATATTTCACAAATGCCAAGCCATGAAAGATGAATTGTGTTTCACTGCAACAACAGGGCCACTGGAGGTAAGCTTCCTGGCTTCCAGATGGGCTTAGGAGACCAAAAATGGGATTGAGATTTACAAAAATTGTGATAGATGCATTCTTTTCTGCACTGATACAAAAACATCTACTTCTGAATTAGCATATTCAATCTGAAAATGTTACAACAAATCCTCAAGCTCAAAACATTTCCAAAGAAACAGAAGCACAAAGGATCATCCCTAATTATGTCTCAAACTCATCTTCTCTGATTAAATTAAGTCACTGAGGTTTATTGATGAGCCAGCATATCAAAGCACCCTGACAGCACAATTCAGCTCAATGTCACAACATTGTAATATAAACTTTTTCAATTATTATGAAGTTCAATTATAATTCTGTAATAGCCTTTATTAAATTAAATTATTACTGGTTAATGGGCACAAATAGAAATGTTAAAAAAAAAACTTTAATGTTAATATAATTTCATCTTTCTGCCTGTTTATACTGAGTATTATATTCAAATTCCATAACTACTGTCATAAACGACAGGTCAACTAGTTACTGTATTTTTTCTTTACTTTATATAACATACTTTATCTATGAAACCTCTCATGACTACAACTAAGCATTATCTAAAATCAGAATCTGCATATATTTTTAAGCACATAAGTTGACATTTAAGCTAAACAATGTCATGACCACACATACACACACACACAATAAAACACAGTAATTCCTTATGTTTATGATACAGCAAACTGACCATAAGAGCTTTCCCGAATAGCCTCTCACTGCGACCTCAGTCTCATGGGCACCATGATGTAAATGTGCTCATAAAACTGCCGAGGAAATGGGGGGCTAGTTGCTTAATTGGGTTTTATTGAGCCTTCTGGTTCATCTGAAGGTGGGAGTTAAATTGTCCTGATACCTCAGACCTGCCATGTTCACTCTGCCACCAGTCAATATTCACACTCCATCATTACCATTAATGTCCATTTAACACTATTTATTGTCTTCACACCTTTAACTTCACACTCGTAATATGGACATTCATTTAAACAGGATCGTTTACATAGAGGACTCATTTTGAATACACGCTAATGATTTTGAAGTCAGCATGAACTGACTTTTCATCCCATTTGTGGTGTGTGTCTGAATAGAAGGGCTTATTAAACAACGGGGAAAAAATGTATAGCGGGACTTAATTTCATGGTTATTTTAAATGCGTTAGACAACAAAAAAATGATACAAAGCTGAACAAGCTGAATGTTCAAGCTTCTATTTTCCAAATAACAATAGTGAACAGAAGAGATGTGAGGGTGAATATATAATGATATATGATTTTTCAGTGAAATTTACATTTAAATACAGCATATTTAAGCAGTCCTCTTTACGTATTCTAATTCATTGTCATTGAAAAGCAAATGCATATGTAGAAAAAATATACATGATGCAAAGAAAAAGAAAATCACAAAAAAGACACACAGTGACCATAAGCTGTTTTAGGAGGTGCACTACTGCCATCTAATGGTGGTATAAAACCAAATCTTTATCCACACTGTAATATTAAACTCATTTTATTTGTCTGGTTACTTCTTGTTCTCACAATCATAAACTAATATTAAAATGCTAAAAGTGAACAGACTCTGCAGCCATGTTTTAACAAAGCATTCCCAGAAGAGACGAGACTACAATTAAACGCTCATACTTTTGGCCATATTGTGTATCAAAATCATTTACGTACTCTCTTTTCTTTGGGGAAAACACATGCAAACAGTACATGCATAATGTAGCAATAACTTTTGTCTCCAAAAACAGTATCACACAACCTTACCATCTGCCTTTGTATCTGCGTCTGATGCTTCTCTCCATTCAATTCACACAGGAGCAAACTGCAAACATGAGAAATATTGTATGCATATTATACATGAGTCAAGTGAATTATACATTTTCTGGTAACTGTAATTTTCTGTGTTTGGATACATCATGTATGACAGCACTAAATGGCTAAACATAACACTTGGGCTGGACCTGCTTACACAAACACGCACAGCAAAAGACTGGCACCACATTAGAAAAAGAAAAGGGGGGAAAAAACACTTTTTTCCAGATGCAACCTTTTCCTCTCCCCCAAGTGAGTGCACTATAATTTTCAGGCTGTCCTAAATGTGAAAGGATATTAATATGCGTTTACATCTGTCTTCTATTAATATTCATGCCTGAATCCACATCTCTACACAAAGCCAATTTTCTGGCCATCTGGGTTATGGCTGGTGGAGGTGATGGATCCGTTTTTATTTGCAAGGCAGCAATACATCATGAATTCCCCTCTCCGTCGAGGTGTTGTGGAGCGCCTGAGCAAAAAGTGTAGGATTTTAATTAGAAAATAAAAGATGGGTTTCATTGGGACCCACATCTCCCTCCAGTCTTTCTGTGGAGAACGGGAAAAATTGCAACCATACCCCCACATGAAGATATAGAGAATCACATCTGCCTTCAATGGTTTTATTGAAAGAATCAGATTTTTGCTTCATTTTATTATACTAATTATTAAGCAGTAATGAAATATAAGATAAAATAATATAACGTCCCGCGATCATACAGAGGATAAACACTTTGGAGAAAGAATGGATGATATAATATAATATCCACCTTATTTTAGTACTTAAGTAAAAATTTAAATGCCTGTATCAACACAAAAAAAGTTCAAATGTTTAACTAATATTTAGGGATGCACAATATTCAAATTCTATTTGGCATGTACATATATATATATATATATATATATATATATATATACAGTATATCGTTATATGTGTGTGTGTGTGTGTGTGTGTTTTCCTTATAAATGACTGATTTTATAATTTATGCTATTTCCTCTAAATAAATAAAACACTAAAAAGACACCAGTCATTTAATATGCTACAAGTAAATTTAGGCATAATTGTGATATTCATTAACCAATGACTGTTTCCAAAGATAAACTTTAAGTGAGCAAATTATCTAAATGTAAAAGTAAACTAAATTAGCATAAACAATTCAATATCCAATATTGATACTGATAACTTTACATAAAAATGCATAATATACACAGATTATAGATACAATGCCAATACACCGTTTATCTTTTTTAGTATCTTTTAAAGTTGTAACTACATGCATGCATTTGAGCTAATGGCTTAAGTATATCAAGTACTATAAAAAGGGTAAATATCAGAAGTAACCAACCTTGGAAGACAGTCTTTATCGGAAAACATTTGGAAAAGACGATGGTCAATCGAACTACTGTCGCCCTGTTATTATACAGACATCAATTATTGGAATAGTAGCGTGAGTGTGCATCTCAGGAGGCCAAGCGCTGTCTATCAGGCATGGACACTTCTTAATGATTAATGCTGGAAATTACTCCATGAACTCCTACTGCATACCCAAGGGGCTTAGAAGCCTCACAAAATGACCAGTTTTACTGCAGTGCTGAGAATCAATTATGCTAACAGATTCTAGCGAATGCACTTCAGGGAAACAAAGCTGCACTCTTGGCGATTTTATCCATTTGCATATTGATGACATAAGGACGGTTTTTGCAATGCAAAAGAGAAATACAGCCAAAATTATGTGTCTCAAGATGACTTATAAAAACACCTTCGATCTATTGCTCATGCCACTGTACCTCACACACACACACACACACTAAACCTCACAGGACAGTGCAGTGTTTCTGGAGTCTGAAGTCATCCTCAATTAGCCAGTAAAGCGAGAAGTTCTGGAAGCACTCCAAAAACAGCCTCTCTAGTGAAGTGATAGATATTGTGTGTTTAGGAGGGGCAGTCTATTACAGCTAAGAGGATAACGTGCAGTAAAGATGTACTCAGCTGTTTGTGTGTGTGTGTGTGTGATGGCCGCAGTCTGGCAGCATCACCAACTCGGAGATGCATTAAGGTAAAAGTACAGGGTGGGGAATCTGGCTCAAAGAATGCCGGAGCACAATAAAGATTGCTATTAATATTAAATGTGGGATAGATAAATAAATTATACATGCATGACACTTCTGTGGAGTGGGTTTAAAGGTACAATCAATTTTAAGGGTATGGAGGAGAATTACATGGCTGATTCAAATCAGTGCAGTTGTTAATTTATCTGCACATTTATGTCCTTAACAGGCACTTTTTTATACCTCAGCTACTTACAGTAATGCACACAAGTGCCAATAAGAGCAGATGATACTGTGCATCCCATTCTATGTCTCAAAAGCCATAAAGAGTGTATTACAGTATATGCATGCTACTATATATAAATGACCGGGGCTAAATTTCACATATGGAGAAGCTGTCACAAGGGTGATAAAGTAAATACAAAGTTTTGAATCTCAATCCAAAATGTTTTTTGTCATAGTGGTTAAGCTTAAAATGTGTCTTGAGGATGATTTCGGCCAAACTTAAATTGTGATAAGATCACTTTTTTCAATTAGGGAACACAATAAACCACACTTTCAATATTTTGTTGAGGCATAATCCATATGTTGAGGAATATCTGTTTTCTTTAACACTTTAGGTATTTTTAATTTGATAAAATTGGGTATTTTTTTTTAGTTTTAAGTTTTTAGTGCACTTTGGACGGAGCCCCTAAGTATAGTGATGCCAAAATATTAAATATTATATTTCAAATCTTCAGTCTCAAGGAAAAGTTTTAGTTCCCCAGAAGAAATGTTGCATTCAATTTTAAAATTCAAGATTCATGTATGTGAGCAAATGAAAAATAATATGAGTGGAAAACAACTATACTGTAATGTTTTTGTGAGTGAACACTATCACAAAATGCATTGATTGAAATATAATATTTCCTATTTGAATGATCCCTGTGCTCCAAATTTTTGTGTTCCCTATTTACACCACATATTGGCCACAACAACTGCTCAACCTGTGTTTTTTGAACTGAATCTTTTATCCTGGGCAGTAATAATAAAAAGTGTCCAATACATGTTTTATAGTTGTGTCTTTAAATTTAATTTAAAAAAGAGGAGTAAAAGTTGTAACAACTTGCCCCGATCTCCCCCTTTCAGCTGATGCAGATGCGTCTCAACGTTATGTAGGCCCTATTCAGACCTAAGTACACCCAAAGTCTCTTTAAGGCAAGTCATGTCGCTCGGTGGCCATCTTTGAAATGCCTCTTGGGCATCCAAGTGCAGCTCCTATCTCTTTGAATGGGGAAACATCAAAATCTCCAAAACTGTTTACTAAGCTTATGATTAAATTTCATATTTGAAATCACTAATGAAATCTGACAACAACTGTGTACTAAATGTTGTTTCTTTTGCTCAAATAGCATTATAAAAAGCTTATTGGTACACCACACAACAGACTTTAAAGAGATGCATCACATTTAAAGAAGTCAAAGAAGATATCTTGGGAGCGATATGCAATCAGAATGCGAGCCAGATTCAAATACACACAATGATGAAATGATTTCTCAGAGGGTATTGCTTGCATGTTAATGAAACTATTGCATTCTTCCAGATAAATTGACATCACGCAGGCCGAAAGCATGAGCATAAGGTGGGCCGTGCATTTTAAATGAGAGCAGAATGAAGTAGTAATCAGCAGAAGGTTTTGCTCTAATTTCATGTAGCTGCTGACAGACACCACAGAGCACATAATGACAGAAGCAGGCAGGCGTGCGGACACACTGCTGCCGGAGATTGGTGGGGTGCAGGGACCGTAGAGATGACTTGACACCCTTAGAGAGCACAACACTGATGAGGTCTCACCTGCAGGCAAGAGGAGCAATGCTCAAAGGCCTCGATACCTCTCTCGCTGGGCCCTAGACAGCCAAGGCTCCTGACATATGTCATTCCCAATCTGTTCAGCGGGAACACTTCTTTCTGACATAACCTGTCAGCGCGGCACAGACGGCCACCAACACGAAGCTCAGAGAGCTGTGTTGATGCAACCCACTTCCCGCTAATTGGTGTTTTTGTAATAACACCATCTGTTCCTTAAGAAAGTCAGACTCTGTCTCTAAGAGGACACAATCTTCCAGAACAAATGAATACACCAGGCAAACAATGCAGTATTTTTGGGCTGAGGGCAACTTCCACAAGGTGAAGACTGGAGATCTAAGGGGAAAGAAGAAGAAGAAAGCTGCGCTCTAAGCATCTGTTCGTTCCTCACTTCATATGAGTGTATCATAAGCAGTAATGTACACTTTAAATCTAACACCACAGACTGCAATCTAATCCCCATTTCATTTATTCCATGCACTCATACAGAAACTATCACATATGTATCACAGTAGACGTCATCTGTAACCTTCATACATCTTAGAAAAGGCAACTTTAAGAAAAAAGCAAGTTGATCCGAACAGAATTGTCAGTGCGGCAAGAAAGATATTGGCTGCCATCTAGTGGAAAATACATGTTACTGCACTCATCTGCGGAGACTTAAACTTTACCATTAAAATTAGCTGGAACATATTTTTCTAAGTGATGTTTCTTAAAATGTCATATATAGGTTAGCTATAAATTCTGTCGTTTTGATTAAACACCTTTTTAAGCAACCTTTTTAAAATAAGGAACTTATTCTGATTGATTACAGGGGTTTTTTTGGAGGGAAAAATGTACAGCCTTCACACCTATTCAAATATTTTTGTAAAACGTTATCAGCATATTTTGAATGTACAGTTTATTCTATAATTTAATCAACACATTCATTTAATCTCATGTGCTTAACAAAATCAGGCAAGAGCAAATTGTAGACAATGAGGTCCTTCTAATATTTTTATAATATCATAATAGTATAATAGTATAATAGTATAATATAATAGGCCTAAATGGATGTGCAGCTACATTGAATGTACAGTGGCCACATATTTTTATATGCTTTTACGTGCCCAAATATTCATACCAATATAATCTATAACATCAAATTCCTGTTAGATTCAAATTTCTCACAACCAGAATATTATCTCTAGACACTCAGGCTAATATGTTTATTTGACATTTAAAGCCAGAATTTAACCAAAGCATAATATTATTGTCTGTGTAAACAGCCAGTGATTAAAAACAATGTAAATGACCATTTTAGGGCTTTAGACTTCTTAAATAGGACTCAATGCACAGTGCACACATCTAAGCGCAATGTGTTTTACACAGGCAATCTGTTACAGTGGGATCAATTCCATGGATGATTAAGCATGATAATGAAGGTTTTTGGACATTCTCCACAGAGGCGCAGACACAGCAGCTGGTGACATTCATGAGCGCATCACAATGAATTCCCATTACTTTCAATGATCATGAAGTCTGCTTTTGGCAATGTTACAAACCCAATAAAATTGCTAAAGTATGCCATATGTGAATGTTAAGAGGGGAATTAAAGTCAAATAGCTTTATTCATAGTAAAAAGGAATGCAAATCCAGCAGATGATGTCGTGCTTTCATGCTGTTGACATAATGATATTTTTTTTTTTACAGAGGGCAATACATTAAACATATAATGAAGGAGGAGATGCTGGATAGGTCATGGTCCGTTTTATATGGACTTTTCAGCTTAAAATTCTAATACCTGAAAGAATGAACATTGTCACATCATAGTGTATACCTTATAAATAAACATTTTAAATTATTATATTATGAAATATATAAACGTCTGCTAATTTTACATTCATAAACACATTTATAAAACCTCTATTTGGTGTTGGGGATGGAAATGTTGGGGGGAAAGTTGTTGTTGTTGTTGTTTTTGTTCTCTTTTTGTTATATTGTATTATATTTTATTATATTATTATTCATTTATTACATTACTGCATTGACTTGAGCAACATTTTTATGTTTTCCCTTTATTTACCTGTAGAGGGCGCATCTTTAGCTCCATGGTAACGGGACGGCGTTCTTCCAGATTTCCTGCTGCAGCTTTAGCACAGAGAAAAGACACAACACTGTTTTTAGCTTTTTTTAAATACGTCAAGATTCATATAGCTTGATATTTTACTTTTAACTAACACATATATACCGGTTTATAGTCAACATGAGCCGCACTCCTGATGCACGAGCGAGGTAAAAGTTTTCAAGATTTGTTTTGACTGTTGGGAAGCTAGCTAGCGTTAGCCAGCTAACGTTAAGCTAACTTAAATGATACAAACAGTAACGTTAGTTCATCAGCTAACGCGTGTTTTATAATATCATAAATACATAAGCAGAGCTTCTATCAATATATCAAAAAAGAAACTGCATAATTGTCTGTAATTACCTGTGCAATCTAAATGTAAAATAGCTAACAGTATAATAGATGATAAAAGATGCTACTTGTAAAGCGTGACTCAATTAAAGTTTAATTATTCAATTATTCGTTTTGTATTGATTTTTTTAATGCCAGATAGACGTTCGTCGAATTTTTAGACAAAAACAACCTGCGACATAAAACAGCATTTTTAAAATAACACTTAACTTACCTGAAGGAATATAAATAATGATATTATTGTAATAACTGACTGTACCTCTCTTGCACAACAAATCTGACATATAACCCTTTTAACATGCTGACAGAAGGCAAAAACTGTAGTATAATTTATATTAACAATATCTCAATCAGATAAAATACACTTTTCTTTGTTGCACATTACAGAGACACCCAGACCAAGCAGATCCAAGAGAACATCACCAATGTAGAGAAGCACTTTGGAGATCTCTGCCAAATGTTTGCTGCTTACGTCCGTAAAACTGCACGACTGCGGGACAAAGCTGACCTTCTGGTTAAAGAAGTTGGCATTTATGCTGACACCGAGACACCAAACCTGAAACTTGGATTGAAGAATTTTGCAGATCAGCTTGCCAAGATTCAGGACTATCGACAAGCAGAAGTGTGTTTAAAACCATGAAAACATGCTTCAGCATATTTGTGTTTCCTAATAATATACAAACACATACTGTTGTTCACAGGTGGAGAGGCTGGAAGTGAAAGTTATAGAGCCTTTGAAAGCATATGGAAATATTGTCAAAACAAAAAGGGTAAGATTTTTTTCTATTAGCTATACAGGATTTATACTTTATAGTTCAAATATACAAATGACCTTCTCCCAGTGATCTCACGAGGGCAGCATTGCATCACATTCTGAGTAAGCATGATGTACAGTGACTGTTGTCATAGGTCGAAACCTGAGAACTAGTGTGCTCTTTTCTACCAACCTTTTGTGATTTTATCAAATTTATGCGCAGGAGGACCTGAAGCAGACACAGATTGCACGGAACAGAGAGGCCAAGCAGATGCAGCAGCTTGAAAGGATGAGGCAGAGAAACCCCTCAGACAGACAGATTATTGTATCCTATAGTCCAATGTTATTATTTCTTCTTTTGCTGAAAATACATGCTACACGTACTACTGTTAAGCAAAAGAGTAGGTCTGATGCATTTTACATTATATGCAGCAGTTCTCAAATTACTCTGTAGATTAAGGCTGTCAATCAGTTTAAACAAATTAATAGATTTAATTGTATGATATGCTGTTTAATTTGCCAAAATTAATTTATTTGCCAAGAAATCCCCCAAATAGAGATAATATAACACGTGAAACGTGACATTAAAAGTCAGTTGCATCTGCAAGTTAAAATGTTTTTAAACGTATTTACACCATTTTTAACTAGCATAACTCTGGCTGAAAATTTGCATAAGGTTTTGATTTTGAATTAAATCTGTTTAGGTTTTAACACTATAAACTACAATCACAGATTTACCTTAACAGCCTCTCTCAGTCACAGGTGGGACTTGTGTGCAACGAACTGTAATATCATCTTGAAACTACTTTTTTAATTAATTTAATTATAACCAAGTAACACATGTCTGGCACTAATATGTCTTTAATAATCAGTCTGATGTGAGTCTTCTTATTTTTCTCAATTCAAAACATCTTGGTGAGCTGATAGACTCAAATCTTGTATGTCTGTTTCTTGAGACCATTTTGTGCTTTACATTTCTTTGTCTATTGTGTCACGAAAGGCTGAGAGTGAACTCCAGAGAGCCACAATGGACGCCACACGCACGACTCGCCAGCTGGAGGAGACAATAGATGACTTTGAAAAGCAGAAGATTCGTGATATCAAGGTCCTTCAAACTGCACGATGACTTAATTAATAAGTAATATCAGTTTGTTTTGTGAATGGATAAAACAACCTTTAATATTATACAAAAATAATGTAAAGTATATTTATGTATTTAAAACTAAACCCACATTTAATTCAAAAGGTTTTTTATTACTGAATTTATTTATTAGTGACAGTAAAGATATTTCTGATGATACACAAGATTTTTTATTTCAAATAAATGCTGTAGTTTTTAATTTTTTATTTATTAAAGAATTCAGAAAAGAGGTTTATTACCATTTCCATGAAGAAATTAAGCACCACAACTGTTTTCAATACTGATAATTGCAATTGAGATGTCTCTTTAGCAACAATTTGTAACCCTGGATCACAAAATTAAGTCTTAAGTTGCATGGATATGTTTGTAGTACAGTACAAATGACAGATTTTTCTTTTATGCCAAAATTCATTAGAATATTAAGTAAAGATCAAGTTCCATGAAGATATATTGTAAATTTCCTACCAGTAATATATCAAAACTTAATTTTTGATTAGTGATATGTATTGCTAAGGACTTAATTTGGACTATTTTAAAGGTTATTTTCTCAATATTTAGATTTTTTTGCGCCCTCAGATTCCAGATTTTTAAATAGTCAGCCAAATGTTGTCCGATCCTAATAAACCATACATCAATAGAAAGCTTATTTATTCAAATCTTATATATTATATTAAATCTCAATCTCAAAAATGTACAAGATGCTGAAGAATGGAGTAATGATGCTGAAAATTCAGCTTTGCCTACCCAGAAATAAGTGCATTTAAAAATATATTCAAATAGTAAATAGTTCTTTTAAATTGTAATAATATTTTACAGTATTATTATTTTATTGTATTTTTATTAAATTATTTCAGCATTGATGGGAATAAGAGGGAGTAAGATAATTGCACTCTTCCAAGCATCAAATCCTCCAAAGCTGCTTCACAGAAATTGTTATTTAGACTGATGTTCTCATGTTTGATGCAGAAAATTCTTGGTGAATTTGTAACAGTGGAGATGACATTCCATGCCAAGGCTTTGGAAATTTACACAACTGCCTACCAGCACATTCAGAATGTCGATGAGGAAGGAGACCTTGAGGTGAGCACTCTGCACCAACACCGCTGCTCTGGCAGTCCTGCTGGTTCAAGCTTGTCTGTCTTAATGTCTAATCAAATTATATTCTTTCTCCTCCTGAGATCCCCCTGCTGTCATAATGATGAACGCTCTGGTTGTTGGGGAATAAGGCCTCCTCTAATCCTGATGCTAAAGAACCATAGAGGCATCTTGCAAAGGATGTTCAGTCAGCTGTGGAATGTTCGCACTGGCTAATGCATTTATTTATGAATTCATAGTTTAGCGTGTCAAAACGATTTTTTTTTTTCTCAACTTAATATTTTCTTGACTTGCCGGATAAGATCACATGAATATTATTTCATTGGGGATTTTCTGGGAAATGTTTCCTCGTCCTTCTCTGAACTTTGCCTGTAATTGGATGTGTAAAGTGGTAATAGTCATATATTGGCTCATGTTGACAGGTTTATGAAGACACAGCTAGAGCATATAGAGATAGGTCATAAATATTCTTCCTGTAATATTTAACTGGAGTTAATAAAGTTGAGGTGACAATGTTTGTTGGCACACCCTCACCAGGACAGAATGTGTAAATGTTTTTCCCCAGTCTAAATGACATGTTTCTCTGTTGCTATAACACAGTATGTGGTACTAGTTTGTGTTGACTCATTTCTCTTTTTAATATATCTTGTTTAATGTATCTCTGCAGTACTTAGTTATGTTTTAGTATGTGGGGGATGATGAGATGACATTAGGTTCTTGGTGGTCCATATGTAGTCTACAGATCCATTTTTTGTCTTGACAGGTGTTCAGGAACTCGCTGCACCCCCCAGATTACCAGTCTCGATTAGAAATAGTTCGTGCCAATTCTAAACTGTCCCTAAATCGAACTGGAACATCAATGAGTAAATCAGGAACAATGCAGGTTAGTTCTTTCCCATATCTTATGATACAGATAAAATGACTTTCTGTTTTTAGATGGATAATTAATGTTAATGCTTCTGATACAAAGAAAACTTCTACTTCAGTATAGTTCATTTTTTGTTTTATTGATACCTATGGCTTAATATGCTTTAAATACATGGTTTGAATTGTCTTCATAACATATATATTTTGTGGAGAAATACTTATTTTTTATGTTAAAATGACACGAAAGAAGATATTTTTGTAGAATGCTATCAACCAAACATTTGCTTGTGCCCGTTGACTTTAGTAACATTGTAAAAATAAATACTGTGGCAGTTAATGAGGGCCAGAAAGAGTTTGGTTGCCCACATTTTTCAACATATCTTCTTTTGTTTTTAGCAGTAGAAAGAAATTTATATAGGTAACAACCTGAGGTAAAATAAATTATGACATTGTTTTGGGTGACCTATCCCTTTAAAGGAATAGTTCATCCAAAAATGAAAATTCTGCCATCATTTACTCACCCTCTAAGAGTTCCAAATCAGATCTTTGTTATGCTGAACACAAAGGAAGATATTTTGAAGAAATTTGTAACCAGGCTGGGTCACCATTTACTTCCATAGTAGGAAAAGGCTTCTGATGTTTTTATCACTCGTTAAAAGTCATTCTTAAAGTGATTCTAATGATTTTGATCCTCTGTGTTGTTATTGTTATAGTTCTGATGTGGATTTCTCTGCTTTTACCAATATAATTTTATATTTAGTTATCATCCTTGTATTGTGTCCCAAAACTGAAATTATTTTTTCCGGTGTAGTCAAGAACATCTAGCAGACAGAGGAAAAGGGATGACGAAGAAGATGAAGATGAGGAGGAAGAGGATGAAGATGAGGAGGATTTGGAGGAAGTGACTGATGATGAGCATTAAAATATTTTCTTTGCCATTTCGTCAAATATTTTCAGACAGTGACATTCCTTAACTGTATTTAAGAGTGTTTGAATGGAGATGAGTGATATTATAACACTAATTTGCATCACCAGCAATAAATGTCATGTAATTATAGCTCATTTATGTTAGGTAAAGGTGAGTGCATGGTTAGATGTTTGCTCTCTTGTAAATCATATCCTATAAAATTATATACACACTGAAAACACCAGAGAGTATAACATTTTTTAAATTATTTTTTAAACTCCCATTATGTGTTTTTTTTTTGTTTGTTTGTTTGTTTGTTTTGTGCGTGTGTGTGTGTGTGTGTGTGTGTGTGTGTGTGGGTAAAAAGTGCCAAGCAGTTTCTGTGGTCAATATATTTGTTTAGAATGTGCCTTAGAGCATTTTGGTGTACCAATAAAGCTGGCTCTTGCTTTTGCATAATAGCCAATTTTCATGACCTCAAATGTCTGAGTGTGTATTTGTTCTTTTGTTTACAGAGTGTGCATACCAAAACACTCACTGTACCTTACACACACAAATAATAGTGAACCCCTGGAACTTGACCCACCCTGTGTTCAGCATCATTGTGTCTCATAGCTTTTATGTCAGTCATGAATGAGTCAGAAACAGTAACCAGTACTGCTGGTGTAATTATGACTAGAAGCTAAACTGTCGAAGACACATAATGAAATGCTATGTACATTGTTGAAATGTATATTTATGAAATCACTGTATGAACCTAGAACCAAATACGCTGTGTTTAAATAAAGTTGCCTGTTCATTTTTTTTTTTTTTTATCAACTGCATGCATCTCAATTATCTATACAATATATTCACAGTGTTTAGCATTTGTGAAGGTTTCATTCAGCTGCACCTTTGGATTGTGAACTGTATGGTCGGAGGGCTTTTGTCTCCAGGTGTGTGGATACGTGGCGTTTCATTCAGTGGCATTGAGGATGACAATATCTGAGGAAAGGATTCCCTCCTCACCCGTATGACTCATCCTTTATAGAGGCCGTAATGGGAACCAGTGTGTTTGTGTGCGCTGTAGCGCCTGACTGTACTGAATATTAACACGGTGGTTGCCTCGCAGCGGTTTAAAATAAAAAAAAACATAACTACAGCATGAGTCAGAGAGGGAGAGAGAGAGAGTGGTGCTGCGGGCTCTGGGTAAATGTTCCCCAGTATATACGCTCTCTCCATCCATCAAGCAGATGCAGAGATTTGGTTGTCACGAAATCCCTCTTTGACTGCTGCAGTGGTGTGATTTTGACATGTATCATCTCTGAATTACAGTACTGCACAACTGAAATATTTCTGATGTCTTATTATTATTGAATGACAGATGCATGATATGACACACACAAGTAACAATAAAAATAAAATTTTCACTAATTTTACTTTTCATCTCAAACTAAAAATAGCTAATTATTTATTTTAGCAAGTATTTTAGTTTTTTATGTCATGTGCAAAGTCCTTATGATGCAGAGGTAGTGACATGTTTTCTGTATTGTGACATACATTATAGAGGATTATTGAAAAAGGAAAAAAATGTAGGGTGAGGGCATGGTTCTGCTGATTGGTTGTTGATTGGATATTGAGATGGCATTGCATTTAAAAATCAATTCAAGATTGCAATCAATTGTGGAGGGATGGGGATAAAAGCAGACTAGATGGGAAAGGTTCTGCATATGTTTCCAAAGAGAAGTCTGACGTTTCACCAGAAGATTGAGTTGGGATGTTCAAAGATGAATTGTATGCAAGATCAATAACGTGCATTTTAAAATAGATAGGGTGGTTTTTCATTAATAGCACAACAGGAGCTTTTCATCAAGTGTTTCCCTTTGAGAGTTTCCCAAGGTCTTGGAAAGAAAATCAAATTTCATGTGGCTTAAAAATGAAAATAAATATTTTTGGTTTCCTCAATGCAATTTGTTGTCTTTCTTTTAAATTCCTAGAATGTGAATACAAATTATATTGCATTTTCCCCCTTTCGAAAAACTTTGGAACTATGTGTAATGAACTGAGTAACAGTTGAAACATGTCGAAAGTCGAGAGTTATCAAGAATTATTGTGATTCACATGAACAGATTTTTTTATTGTCTCTGCATCAAAATAATTCAAGAGAAAGCAAAAACTGGTTAACCATATACTATGTTCTGAGTAGAAGTACCTGCACTCCAGGTTTGTTCTGTCACTCTGCTTGTTTTTGTTAATGGTTTCGACATCCGCCTTCAAAAGCATGCTGCTGCCACATATAATATTGCGCAAGTGCTTATCTGAGTCTAGGATGATACAATCTGCCAGAGATGCCTTGGGGTCATAAGCTACAGCAGGCAGAAAAGAAAATAGGCATCTGTCTTTGCTGGCTCTGACCCACTCAGCTGTGCAATGAGGATATGCAAATCCGCATGGTTGGGTAAGTGTGTTTGTAGAAATATCTATGTACATTCCATTAGCCTATTGGTGTTCAAATATGCAGCAGGTTTAATTTAGCAGCCATTCTACAGCAGTGTCCTCTGTTTTCAGTGTCAAGATACAACTCTGATTCATTGGAGAAGCATGTTGTATGAAACACCAGACCCATACATTCTGCTCTCACACAATAAGGAGTGGCTTCGCCCCCTGAACAGAATATGGAGACATGAGTCAAAAATGTTGATTAAAACTGATACTTGAAACTGTCGAGTCTGGGTGAGTACGTGACACACACCTACACTGCTTCAGATTGTCTGGATGGCAAAAATATAAGCTACATAAAAACCTTTTCTGATGTTTTTTTCACACAGAATCAGAGGCAGATCTGTGAGGAAATTGAATTTTTTCCATGTACTCTTAAAAATAAAGGTACCGATTTCAATGATCTAAAGAACCTTCTTCCACTATAAAGTACCATTTGGGTACCATTTTAAAGTCAGATTGAAAGGTTTCATGGACATTAAAGGTTCTTCATGGAACCAACAATACCAAAAAATAACCATTATTTTTAAGAGTGTAGGGGTTCAGGAAATTCTCACGAGGTCATAGGGCGTGATGCCAGACCCGCAGGGGCCTGTCAACCCCCTGAAGAACCATCGAAGCTCTTGACCTCATTGGTATAAATCCTCCTTGTTTGAATTATACGACATGCGAAAACGTAGACTGGGTGCATGATTGAGATATGAGAGCAATTTATTACCCACAGTGTGGAGCCAGTGGTTTTACTAATGTCTGGGAACAGCATGCTAATTGGGAAAATCCCATAGGATTTATACAACAAAGAGGAATGTGTCCCAACTCTTTATGACCACACATGTTGTCAGTCAAGCACATTTTCTCTGTTTCCATCAAACGTGCCAACCTTGTGCTGGATCCACAGAAACATAGTATTTCCACAGGTGAAACGTTGAAGAAAAATGTCTTATATTGCATTAAAGTGTTTATATTCTCACACGGCTTAATAGTGCTTTCATTAAACTTCCATTAAACTAATGAAACTTATGTCATGAAGACTGCTTGTTTGATAAGCAGTGCCCTATTTCATGTGAGCAAAAGCCCAGATTTCCTTATCAAGTGACATATGGCTTCTCAAACTCCTTACATGGGCTGCTGGGCCATGTGTCATCGGAAATAAACAGTAGGCAGAGACGAACAAGCGGTGGCCGTTTCAAAGGAACGAATAAGAGAGACAGTCACGGCGCTTTGTTTTGGAAAAAGTGGAGAGGTTTCCATGGAGCCACTATTTGATCCCATGATAATTAGCTTAGTTCACTGATTGCACAACATCCTCTCCATTGGCTGCGAAGTGGCCTCATCAACAGGAACGTGCCTCTGTTTATGCTTACAATCGCCACAATGGCTGACTTGAGTTTAAAGCAGCTCAAGATCAACACAGGAAACACAACGGAGAGTTGTTTGTTGTTGTACATCCGCTCTTGTTTTCACACAAATGATGTTTAATGGTTATTGCTATAGCTGTATGCCAGGGTTGCCAGATCTACATAATAAACCAAACCCACTGGCTCAAAATATTTCAGCACCTAAATACATACAAAGTTATGTTTTACACACAACTTTGAAGTCGCACTTTAAAGTCATATTTGTTACTAATTTAATGAGCAATATATGTGTTAAAGTGTTTATTAATTTTTGCTAATGTTAGTTAATAAAAAATATAGCTGTTCATTGTTAATGTTAACTCTGAGCCATTAAATTATAAAAAACATTTTAATAAATGTTAAATGCTGAAATGAATCAAGATTAATTGTTAGTTCATTGTTAGTTTATGTAGGCTAGTTAAATAAAATTAAAAAACTGTATCTTATTATGAAGTGTTACCAAAATCAGTGTATTGTAGGGATCATAAACACAGTTGTTTTTATATTATTTTTTTTTTAATGAATGAAAAATGCTTTTAAAAAATAACATGCTTTTTTATATATTTGCAACAATCCTTGAGAGACCCGCCAAACTGTTACCATGGTAACAGAAACAGCCACATAAAAGCTCATGCCATCTCATCATCCAGCACAGTTTTATCTTTGCTATTAGGCAGAGTAAGATATTTCAATACAAGCTTTTCTGTCAAACATAATTTACGCAATATAGAGGCAGCGATTCTCAATCCCGGTCCTCGCGCCCCATGGCTCTGCACATTTTGTAAGTTTCTCTTGTTGCTTCAGACGTTTGTTCTATTCAAACATATGTGCCCTGCGAAGTGGACATCACTGGATATACCACCAAGATTCCAGTTTGAAGCGAACTTATACGTTCCGTTTAAAGTGCATTTAAGTGTGCGAGACGTAATTTAAATCGTATTAATTTATGTACAGCGCAGATCCATGAATGAATGTTCCGAAGTGAAGTGAACTGTAACGGATTTCCCCTGCTCAGGGAGTAGGGAGCAATGAACACTGTGTAGAGACCATGTCGACCGGAACACAGTTCATGCACGGAGCTCACTTCTAATGAGCTGATTATCTGAATCAGGTGCGTAAGCAAAGAGAGACATGCAAAATATGCAGAGCGTGGGGCGCGAGGACCGGGATTGAGAACCGCTGCCTAAAGGGGAAAAAAATCAAACCACTGCAAATATAGCCAACCTGGCATCATGAGCTGTTTAAAACAGGCATTTGTGTATATTTGCCTTAATGGCCATCTTAAAGAAACACACCAAAAAGAAAAAACCTATTCATTGTGTGTTTAACAAAAAGGAGCAGCTTGCACATTCTGCTAAATGTTTTCATTTCATGTTCAAGGCAAGCCTCATGGCAAGCTGGTGAAAGGACGTGGTTTAGTATCCCCCAAATCCCATAAACCACACCGGCCTTTAGATTGGAGTTAAAGCAGTAGAGGATTACAGCTAAAACCAGTGTAAATCCATATTATATTACCCCATCAGTATCCAGTTTATTCCACAGAAGAAAAGCTTATACAATTTACAGATTTGTCTTATGCAAGACAATATATGTTCAAATATATGGGTTTCATTGAACTTTCGTTATTTCGTAATTAGACTGTTTCCATAGGCTGCAGCTCTAATCTATTATTTGCATCAGAGAGTGGCTGGGGTTGAAAAGGTCTTGTGTAAGTGTGGCGGAAAGGGGCAGAAAGGGTCTGTTTGAAGGCTCGGGGGGTGGATTTTGCAAACCGGCACTGCTTGCTTTTGTGCCTTTTGTTTACAGCAGGTTGTTGTGAGAAGCCGTTTGAACAGCATTGGTAGAACAGTTGTGCAACTGGCCCATTTGCCCAGAGCAAATAGCAGCCTTCTGAGAAGGGGGGCGAGGCCTCATACTGAGCCTCTGCTTTTTTCTACTAGTGTCATCGCTTTTAATCTCCTTGACTCCTGCACAATTCGTTTGAAATTCTTATTGTGCAATGTGTTGATAAAGGTTTTAAAGAAAAGTAGCACACAAAACCATTGCAGATGAAGCCGATGTTTGCCGATGACTCACGCGGTGCCCATTATGATCTAATTATGCACAATCACGTTCCCATTTATGGAATGTCTCTTCATGAATAATCTCAGGCATCGCATGAGAACTTCTAGGGGTCAACACCAACAATCAGCTGTTTGAATTAATGTGTATATACGTGGACAACAAGCCATGCTGAGTAAATGGATGCTGGCTTGTAAAGACCTGCAGAGTTCATTTACACATTCCAAAATCTCTAGAACACCTTTAAGAGCTGCAGATAAGAAACACTGTGGGTCATTGTATTGCACTGTAGGAATTCCTGCAGAATATTCAACTTTACGTAATCCAAATACAATGATGCATATATGCATACATATATATACATTTTGTTTTAATGCTTTGTTTTAATTAAAACATGTTATTCTGCTCTGACAGTGGGGTCCAATATTTTGAAACCAAATTCTGGATACATGCCATCACTGAGTTTAGGGTTTAGAGCCAGTAAATATATTTATTTTTCCATATTTTTCCAAATAAATGTATATTTTCATTCAGTAAGGATAAATTAAATTTATCAATGAAAATACATCAAATAAATGCTGTTATGTTCAACTTCCTATTCATCAAAGAATACCGGTTTCCACAAAAATATTAAGCACCACAAATGTTTTTAACATTGATTTTAATAACAATAATAATAGTAAACGATTCCTGAACACCAAAACCAGCATTTTAGAATCATTTCTGAAGGATCTCTAAAGCTGGAGCAATGACTGCTGAAAATACAGCTTTCACATCACAGGAATAAATATCATGTAAAATGCAGTAAATGTAGTAAAACGGAAAAACATTATTTTAAATTTTAACAATGTTTTACAAATATTACAGTCTTCACTGTATTTTTCATTAAATAAATGCAGCTTTGGTGACTTTTTTCAAAACATTAAATATTGTACTACCACTAGTGTGTATAAATTATAAATAATGCATATAAAAATAATAAAGAAAATATTATTTATACTAAATTAATTCAAATGTAATTTTCTTTATTATTATTTCTTACATTGTAGTAATGAAATAAATAATCTTGTGAACACCTTCACACAGACAATCAGATGTGCTTGCTTCCATTGATACACAGAATGCTTTTAGGAACATTCTCAAATCATGCTAAAATGCTTTTGCATACAGTAAGAAATTGTATGCAAGATAAAGCATTTTCACTAGTGGTGTATATTTCATATATGACAGATATAGGATGCAATGATGGAAGAAGCCCAAAAAGCCCAGTGGGGCTGAATTATCATCTGTTCTGAGCACAGCCAGAAGACAGAACAGGAACAGCTGGTGTAAGAAGTAGAAGCAAACCTGACCTTTCCATAGAGCGGGTTCCTTCTTTATTAAGAACAAACACTGGGCAACAGAGCAAAGACAGGAAATGGTACATTTGTGTCAATATGTCTGAAGGCAAACACACTCATATACACAAGCGTCCCTTTTTGTTATCAAAGGCAGAGGGATGTTGCTCGCTGGCCAATGATAAAGCCAATCTTGACCAATTCATGTTAACTGACCACCCAGCGGTGTTATTGAGAAGTGATCGATTCAGAGCATTGTCAGTTATTCAATTGCCACTTAAATGGCTTTCCATAAAGATCCAGCTGAGATTCTGAATGAAAACTGGTCCTTGGGTCATCACAAGTGTGAATATGGTTATCGTACTGAGATAAAAAAGTATTTCTTCTATTGAAAAATCTTCTGAAACAATGTTTGACGGCCTATAGAGACAAAGCAGCTCATGTAGGATGGAATTCCTCACATTAATTTGTCATTTTGAGTCATACTGCATCCTTCCTTTGTCTGACTACTGACAGAAGCCGGTAAAACTTCCTATAAACAGAGCTGCCTTTGAAAAACTGCAAATTTGAAATGTAAAAATGTTCTTTTCAGCCGGTGCTGTGATTAATGCAGCAGACCACACACTCAGTGGGTGAACAAGCGAAGGAATTTTTCCTTTTAATGAGCATCTCAGGTCGTAACAAGCAGTTTCATTCATATTCATGTGTAACTGTCTACGCAACCAGCCTAATGTTATTTCACATCAGAGGCATTTCTTCAAAGCTAACAGGGGTGTTGTCAACAGACTGTAAATCTCTAACTTTAATGATTTAAAATGAAAGAGCTTCTTAACATTAATAATTATCTCTTCATATTCCGGTGGGTCCGTGTGGTTGATTGATTGTGGAGATGCAGCAACTGTTGCGTGATCATAAACATTTGTGATGAGATAATAACCCAAGTTACCACAGCTATTGCATAGCAACCATTTTTCTTTCCGGTATTATTGGAGCTAGCGTATGTACAACAGTGTTGCAGGCTAAAACTCAGTGAATCAATTTAGACGGTACCGGAAAAACAGTAACTTCAGGTAAAACAGCTAGTGCATCCTCTTTACCTCATCCTCATTAATTACTTACCCTCGTGTTGTTCCAAACCCCGTAAGACCTTTGTTAATTTTCAGAACACAAATTAAGATATTTTTGATGAAATCTGAGAGCTTTCTGACCCTGCACAGACAGCCACGCAACTGACACATACAAGACCCAAGAACATTGTTAAGAGTCCATGTGACATTAGTGGTTGAACCTTAATTTTATGAAGCTACGATAATACTTTTTGTGTGCAAAGAAAACAAAAATAATGATTAGATTTTTTTACCCTGGAACAACATTTTAATCAAAAGATTTAGTCTTGACCATATCTCTACACCTAAACCTAACTTTACCCATGAGTAATGCCTAAAATCAGATTTAATAATAGATGAATGACACTTATTTACAGTACAAGCACCAAACACTGATTGTAAGCTTAAACTTCACAAAAACTATAAACTGGTTCTTCAAATCTGATTGGTTAATCACAATGTTGTTCCAGGGTCAACAAAGATGTTAACCTAGGAACATGTCAAACTCAGCAAAATCAGGTTCTGCAGAGTAGCACGATGCATTTTTGCTTCCTGTCTGTCGTATCATTATGAAGGCAAAATGGCAAAAATAAATTTTAAAAAAGGGGTCGTATGACTTTGCTAAAAGAACATTATTTTGTGTATTTGGTGTAATGGAATGTGTTTATGCGGTTTAAGGTGCAATAAACACATTATTTTCCAAATACTGTACATTATTGTTTTTCCTCTATGCCCCCCCTTTATGAAATGCAAAGCGCATCATTCTAAAAAAGCGAGGTGTGCTCTGATTGGCCAGGTATCCAGTGCATTGTGATTGGCCGAATATGCATGTGGCAGAAATGTTACGTCCCTTACCATAAAGTGATGGCGTGTCCTGGCGCTATGACACAAAAACAATAAAAGCATTTACAAATTAGGTATTTGTTGCATCCGGTGACGACATAATAACTGATTATAATGACTTAGTACTGTCTTTTTATGCATCGCACCTCGTAAACGTGACAGCATGTCTGCATTGTGATCAGAGAAACGACAAACAACAAGCACTGCACTTTACTGCTCCAAAAAGTTTGAACATTAAGAAGCAGGTTCTCTAAATACTAAAACATACTTACGAAGCACCAGGCTCTCCTTGCAAAGTTGGAGTTTGGAGACTTTGTACTCTCCAGGTTTAGAGTCCTCCGTAAAATGTACTGAACACACTTTAATATTTGTGTTGAAATGTTCTGGAACAGTGTTGTAAATACAGATTTCTAATTGTGTCCTCTTTTGGAAGCACAAACAAAGTAGTTTCACTTTCACAATGAAACACAGCATCTCCTAAACATGGCGCTGGCAGCAACACTACAGCAAGAATAATAATTCCACCTTCTTTCTTTGTGTAAACATTTGGGCAGTGTTATGCAAATATTCCCACCTCATGGCGTAGAGAAGTGGGGGTGAGATTACATGAGCTGTTTTAGGGGGGTGTGATCGAGTCTTATCTTTTATCTTATCTTGTCTTTGCAACTTTGGGGATCTATGCACTAACAGCTTCTAACACTCCAAAGAGAAAGGAAAACCTCACATCATACGACCCCTTTAATGTGTTTTGAAAATGAATGAAGGTCTTACAGGTTTGGAACGACATAAGATTGAGACATGACAAGTTTCATTTTTGGGTGAAATATCCTCATAACTTTTGCCAAATTTAATTGGTGGATCTGTTAAAAGGATTATTTCACAAAAAAAAAAAAAAAACTGTAAATTGGTGCCGTCATAATGTTCAAACTGCTTATAAGCCAGACAGCAATCAAATATGCATGGATTTCACATGGGCCAGAACTATGTTGCTGTCAGGGAAAGCATCAAGCAATCTACATGACTCCAGTCCGTAATGTCTTGTAAAGTGAAATGCTGTGTTTTTATGAGAAACAAATTCATTATTAAAACATTTTAACTTATCAGTGCATAATAACACTTCTTCCAGTAAAAAAGTCCATCCTCTGTTGTCCTCTCACCTCAGAAAAAAAAAGTTTTGGACTGTTTTTGCTAATAAATGGTGCTTGATCCATGCATATTTCTCCCGATTCAGTACACATTCAGTGCAGATGATCCATTGGTTAAATTTCTCCAAATCTGTTCTGATCAAGAAATCTGGAATGGCTTCAGGGTGAGTACATTTTCACATTTCTTTTTTGGGTGAACTACTCCTTTAAACCATTTGCTTTGGTATTACATTAATAATTTTATTTGGCGCTAATGTAGCTGGGAAGGGGATTTCCAGTTCCACGCAAAGCAAAGCATGAAGGGAGTAAATGTTGATATTAATTGTTATTTTGTCTTCTTCTTCTTTAAAGAAGAAGAAGAGGTTGAGACTAGTTCATGTTTAATGTTCTATTATGCTGGGATTTAGACAAGTTTCTTTTATGCTGTGGTGAAGAGAGGAGCTTGTACTGCTGTCAGGGCGGGATTTTGTGCATGAAAAACTATGCTGTATGTTGCTTTAATCAAGGAGCAATTACTGAACAAATGTCTTCCAAGTGCAAACATCATAGACACATGATTGCTTCTTTCTTGTTGGGTTACATTTAGTATGCTAACCCTACAGCGTGTCATTCATTTCAGTTACACAAAGTTGAGTTCACAGCCTTATTGAATGACCAAAAAAGAACAAAGAAGACATTTCTACATGTGAACCATGTAATCCAACTGAATTAGGCTTGGCTAAAGATTTTTTTGGCCATATATTTGAGCAAAAACACATCCCACAAACAGGAGACATCTAGTAACAGATAGACAGTAACTTAGTGTGCTTGGCATCAGACCTGAAGAACACAAGAGAACAGGGAGGATAGACAGTGTAATGGAGTACAAGTACAAGGATCCCTGCTTTGTGTCCCTCTGCCTTTGTGCTGAGCGTTTATTTGGGTAGGACAGGATGTAGAAGGACATCTGGAGGAAATCAATCCAGTGTTTGCTATACCCATCTCCGGGAGCTTTAAGGGTTTCTTGTGCATGGATGGTCATGGAGAGGACACCACTGACTCTGATGCTCAAAGGTTAGATATGCTTGAGTTAGATATGTCCAGTCTAGGTAATATCTCAGTTTGGGATACTACATGACCTAGGCATCAAAGAAACAATGTTTAGCAATCCCATTAGTCAAATCCTTTCAAAATGAAGAGCAGGCATAACCTTTGGAGTTCATGAACATGTTTAGAGGTAACTGGGTCAATGACTGGGTCGGTTAATTCATTAAAAATATATTTCATACATACAACAACTTAAAAAACAGCTCTTACATGATCATTTTAGAATGTAATTATAATTCATTATTAAATATTGTTTAGATAATAAAACTTCTACGAAATGATAACTATTTGGGTGCATAAAACCTTCAAAGTCAGAAATTAATTAGGGCTTGGGGCAAATAAAAAATAGTTCTAACAAAGCCACAGCAGAAATGTTGCACATACTAAATTAATCTGCATTTTTGAATGAATCAGTTGAGTCAATGATTCACTGACTTAAATTAATGATTTACTGGCTCATCACCTATTGGTGATTTCAGTTACCAGTATCATTTAATTTTGTAATCCTTTTGTATTATAGCCTATTCAAAATATTACATTTGAAACACTGATCTCATAACCTTGTTTATGCAGCTAGGCATCTACAATATGCCACCTCTGGGCTGCATTAAACATCTAAATGCAACTTCGGATGCTGATTTTGTCCCACCTAGCCAGTGCGAATAAGGATTTTCTGGATACAGATTTCATTTGATTGGTAAGGGTCTTATTATTTCAATATAATGTATTAAAGTTATTTGATATAAAAAAAAATGCAGCTGCTATTTGCATTTAATGTGAAGAAAATGCATACATAACGGTGCACACACACAGACACACACACGTACGTTTGTTTTTGTGATTAATGGGGACTCTCCATAGTCGTAATGGTGTTTAAACTGTACAGACTGTATGTGGTATTTCCCTACACTGACCCTACACCTAAACCTACCCCTTACAGGAAACTACAGGCAT
>JAUMHE010000027.1:1721864-1732098 GCA_032359235.1 Enteromius mattozi | reverse complement strand
AATATAACAGGCCAAGGAGAGATGATACGTCTCATTGCTATAACTGTCACGCTATTAAAGAAATACTTCAGTCTCATCGTCAAAAGTTAAAAGGACAGTCAGTCAACTACACTGTAACAACGTAACATAATTAGCTAATTCCGCTTCACTCTCGGCTTATTTAACAGCGGCAAAGCTGGACATGATAGTCACGAATTTTGTCATGCTTATTTGGGTAAAGAGAACTGATGGGGATGTTCTTTTAATTGTTATTCAAGCAATGTATGTCTCGTGACCAACTCACCATGGCATGAACACACTTCACCGTTGATCTCCCGACTCTGGCTGGAGCAGCATGTGTGGCACGTTATACACGAGTGTTGCCAACAGGGACGGTGTAGAGTGCACTCTGGTGGACAAACTATGCAATAACACACTTCAACACTCATGACATGGTTGAACGGTGTTTCGTCCGTTTTTATGTTATTTTTGAAATATTCATTTATCGGCCAAAATAAACGCCGATACGAATATATCGGAAAATGCCTAATATCGGCCGATAATATCGGCATGCCGATAAATCGGTCGGGCTCTAGTATTAACAACACTGTGATGGGTGAAAGGACAGAATAAGTCATTATAATCAGTAATTATGTCCCCTCTGGATGCAACAAATGCCTCATTCATGAGGGGTTTTATTGTTTTTGTATCATGTTCAATTGAGTTCAAGGTTAAGTTAATTATATTTGTATAGCACATTTACAGCTGCCACTAGACTGACCAAAGTGTTTTCCAGAGTAATAAAAACATACATAGAACACAAACCAGAAATTAATACAGCCAGTTTAAAAATTACTGTACCATGCCACCACAAATGCACGCTCCTCTCTCCGTTTGAGACTAGTATGTGGAACTACCAACAAGGCCTGGTCACAAGATCTTAGACTTCTAGATGAGGTATATAAGCGAAGGAGTTCAGAGAGCTAGACAGGAGTAAGGTTATGCAGGGATTTAAAAACAAAGAGTAGAACTTTGAAGTCTATTCTCTGCTGAACCGGTAACCAGTGAAGAGATCTGAGGATTGGGGTGATGTGTTCATGTTTGCAACACTTTAGAAGAAGTCTGGCTGCAGCATTTTGGACTATCTGAAGGCGTGCAATTTGAGGTTTAGATATACCGTATGAGGAATTGCAGTAATCTAGCCGGGAAGTAACAATAAAGCATGAACAGCCATTTCAAGGGTTTGGGGAGTGAGAAAGTTTATAATTTTAGACAGTAGACAAAGTTGAGAAAAACTGGGTCCAATAATGGAGGATATGTTTTTCAAATTTTAAATGCTGGTCGACAAGAACACCTAGGTTCTTGGTACATGTGAGGATCTAAAAACTCCAAGTCAGGGCATTTATCTTGTCAATTCTCAGTTAGTTAACCTTACTCAAAAAAGCATGCAAACCGATTGGCTTGAAAAAAAAAAACAACTAAAGTCAAATAAGAATAGTAATTTGTACTTAGAAAGGTTTATTTAGTGATGTTAACTTACACGCAAGTTCTGCTAACTCATGTGACAGTCCTGCAAAATTTCTTAATTGTATTTACTTAAACATTAGTCTAATTTTCTTGCTAAAAGCATGCAAACCGATTGTCTTTAAAAAAAAAGCAAGTAAGCGTTACTCAAATAAATTAAGTGATTTAAACATCCATTACAAATGAATGATAACAACGTTCCTTACAACACACACATACAATTTCAAATAAATTTAAAGTAGTGACCGTTCAAAGCTAAAGGTAATGATTTTCAATGGAGTTTTAACTTGTCTTTCCACAAACGTATTGGCCAAACAGAAAATTGTATTGACCAATGCCGATATTTGAAAAAATGGCAAATATCGGCTGATATTGATCGACCACTAGTTTTCATTTATACTTCTGTGTTGTTGTCCGTGTCAGCATGCAATTACACATGCAAACCACTAGTCTGCAGTGTCAATGGGAATGTTTCTGGTATCAAGGCAAAAGCATCAGCGTCAAACAAATATTAATGAACAGATATTTCATTTAAAACTATAAAAAAGGAGAAAACAACAGAACAGGGGAAGATGTCATTCTTTCAGTCTCCACAAGGACTGGTACCATGGCAGAACATTATTTGTCGCAGACAACTGTATTGTATTGTGCTATTTTGAATAATAAGACACTTTGCTTTGTTTTATTTTAAATAAGAACAAATTAAAATATACGCAATTAAAATATATTACAGTGCAAAAAACACAGAAAACTCAAATACTTATAGAGGGAGGGGTTTTAGCAGATCAATCACAGCATTTGTGGTACGCATAGAATTGATGCCATTATATTTTAGCGGTGGCATGGAGGGTATGATATAGGGTGTGTTTCTATGCATAGGCTACGGCATAGGTTCGATGGAGAAGTATAAATTTGGCTTAACTCTAAATGATGTGTGGCATATGTATTAGCATAGCCAATATACTGTAGTTGAAAATACAGATGCTTTGTTAATTATGATCATTAATTTTAATGCACACAACAACAAATGATAATAACAGAAACTAACCCGTTCTATATGTTTTTTTGTTGTTGTTTTTTTTGTAGGAATTAACAGCCTGTTCATGTGCGAATGATGCGCCGTCATTGGTTGCTGGTTGGTGCTTGTGGCTGGGTGTTACTTATCCTTATGTTCGTCAGCAAGTTCATCAACTTCAGCTTCAGAATACCAGGTGGTATGTGTTTATTACATTAGGCCAGAGTTTCTATGTAGATATATTGGTTTAAAGGTTAAAGTCTTTTATCCAGCACAGCGATGTTTGAATACGTTTTGAAAACATTTTGAAAACTTATGTATGTTTTTCAGTTTTGCCAGTTTAAGCATTCAGTCAGTTTTCATAGAGGTCAAAAGGCAATGTCACAGAAAACACAAAATACTCTATTAATCAAAAATCGATTGAGATTCCGCAATCTCTCTGATGTGGATCTCGCACACAAATAAGAAATCAAAGCAATACACACCACTCTCAATAACACTTGCAATATTTTAAATTAACACATTATCTCAAAGCAACTAACTTAATACATTGACACATACATTTACATTAATCAGATGCTTTTATCCAGTGACATTTAAATAAGGACCACTCAATTATTGATTGTTTGTACTCTTTCTAAAATTAACACCACATCATATGCAGTAAAACCACAGTAAAAAACTATATCAACCATAGTTTTAATGCAAAGTTTTTTTTATTAAATTTTAGATGGGTCCTTAAAGGAATAGTTCACCTAAAAATTCTGTCATTAAAGGGTTTGTTTACTAGGTCAGGTCCACAAAGGATTAGGTCCCTTCTCTTTCTCTGTACACACTAAGAGGAAACAATCAAAATGCTTTGAAACCTCACACTACTCAAAACTAAATATGATATGGTGATTTAAATGTTTGCACTTGACTAGCAGCTCCAGCAGGCATGCCCTTCAGATGACCAACACAATCAATCCCAGTTCTGAAGCTACGCAGGACACGGCAAGCAGTGAAATCCCTACGCTTTTTTTACAGTTGAGTGCTAATGTCATGCACTTGAGGTGGATGTTACCATAGACACAGAATTAACATTTTTGGACTTTAGTGAATAGTAATTTTTTACACTTTGCGATTACTGTTAACTCATTCTCATGCTGATCTCGCACGTCAAGCAAGCTTTTAAATGTCCATGCACTGAAGGGTGTGCATTATTATTTCCCATTTCATTTCCAGCGTGTTGTTTTTTTTAAATGCAAAAGTGCGCTCTCTGTGAATAGCTGCTTAGGACTCACGTGCATGAAGCGCCTTCTACAGGTATTTCCCTAAACAGCCACATGTTAGATTCTCAGGTATAACTGCAGACAGGAGATTTCCAAAATGGGGCAGGAAATCAATAAACGGGCAGAACCTCCAAAATGGGGCGGGGTCTCTTCCCGCAAAGACGTTTACCATTGGATGGCTTCAACCAATTGTTATTGACTTACATTTCAAAATAAAAATGTATCAGTTAAGCCTTGTTTCTAGCTTATCTAAAATAAAATATGCTATATAAATCAATATTCTCTGTGAGAGGAGAGCCCAAAGCTCGTGGTCAGTGGTGTTTGGACCTCTGCTTCATGATATAAATCACCCACGAGCTCACCCGTGAACGTTTGTTCGACGTGCGTGAGATATCTTTGCGCATGTGCTGTGTGTGATTATGTGACGATCAGCCATGGCAGCTAGGTTGAAACGGTCAAAAGTGTGGGCTTACGTAACAAGTCTAAGCGACACCAGTGTAAATTGCAACATATGCAGGAGTGCAATATTGAACAAAGTAGGCAACACTAGTAATATAATAAAACATTTACAAACAAAACACGCAATCCAACTCAAGCAATGCACCATGTTTAATATGTCTCCATTGTCTCAGGGCTCCATCTTCAACTGCAACTGCCTTGCCTCAGCCTCAAGCGAAGGTAACACTCATTTTAAAATTCTTTAGTTAGTACTAGAAGTCTTTGGGGACACCAAACATATGAATGTCCCCACTGGAAGCAGTAGAAAGGGTTTCACCGTCAGTGAGGACAGCAACACAATCTCAGATACCATTTACCCTAGCAATGCGAGGGAAAATGACACCTGTCATAGGGCTGTAACGAAATTTATAGTGAAGGATTTATTGTCCTTCACCACGGTCGAGTCAAGCTGGTTCAGGTATAGTAAGCAATAGTATTGGTTACCCGTTTATATCATGAACGTAGTAAGCCTACCTATTCAGCTACAGCTCTGCACATTTCATTTTATTCCCAATAACAATATTTATTGTTGTCAGCCACTTTAACATTGTAAATACACAGCTTGTACATTGAACAATGAGTGCTTACAAACAATTAAATAAAAAAAACTTTTACCTTAAAGATTAATAAAAACTGTAATGTACTTAAATGTAAAAAAAAAAAAAAACACTTAAAAGATTAAATTAAAATGTATTCCTCAAGTTTCACAGACAAGGCCTAAGCCTAGTCCTAGACTAATGTAAATCTGAGCTGTTTCAACTGAAAGAAACTTAAAACATGTCAGTGCCTTTGTTTTGACTTAAAAATGCACAACAGTAATGCTTTTTTCTAAGGCATGTTTATAAAAATCACTTAAAAGTCCTAATTGAACTATGGCCTAATCCTGGTTTAGGCTAAGCCATGTCTGTGAAACTGGCCCATTGTGTTTTAACATAAATGTATATTTCATTTAGTGATTCCTCTGCATACCACTTGAAGGAGCCTGAGTATTAGTAGTGCTAGTCGTACCACACTTTTGGTGCTTTTCCACTGCTTGGTACGGTTCACTTTTGGGGGGGTTTCCACTGGGAACAGTACCTGGTACCTGGTACTTTTTTTAGTACCACCTTGGCTGAGGTTCCAAGTGTACCGTACCATTACAAAAACATGATGTGCACACTCTGTTAAACACTGACTGGCTGGAGAGAATCATCACTAACTGCGTCAATGAACTTGCTTGCTTGATTTAAATCAGCACAGATAGTGAAAGAACGAACGCAACTGTTTAGAAACGAGCACACCTTTTTTTAACACCTTCTTTTTGAGGAGCAGATTGGACAGCTTGATTGTGGGGACACGGAATGAAAGCGTTTTCCAAGAGTTGCGGCAGTAGAGGCAGCGCGACTATAACTACATGTAAATAATCCCACCCACTCTAAAGCAGTACTAAATTGCAGTGGAAACGTAAACTGAAACAAGCCATGCTATACTGAACCGTACCAAGCCAAATCGCACCACGAAGTAGAAAAGTGAAAAAAAAAGTTGAGAACCACTGATTTAAGTTAACTAATTTTATGTAGCTTTCGTTTCTTATTGTTAATATGTTTTCTGTAGAGAGAGGATCACAGCCCTTAAAGGAACAGTTCACGCAAAAATGAAAATTACTCCATATTTTACTTACCCCAAAGCCATCCTAGGTGTATATGACTGTAATTTTTCAGACGAACACAGTCTGAGTTTTTAAAAAAAAAAATTATGACCTGTGACTCAACATACGACGCAACGCCAAGAAGCTGAAACTCGGTTTAAGAAAGAAAGTAATAGCAGTTACTATAGACAATGCTGCAAATATGGAAGTGGACATACGACAGCTACAGATCAGAAAGTTTGTGTGCTTTGCACACACTCTTAATCTTGCTGCAGAAAAGGTGTACAACATCCCAGCCATCTCCAAGTGGTCAGCAAGAATGAGGGATGCCATTGTATGGATAAAAAGATCATCCATTGTGAAGAACATCTTTGAAGAGAAACAGCGTCTCTTGAGTAAGAAAGAAATTAAGTCATTGTTTCAGTTATATTCAACCATTAATGCATGAATGCATTGGCGTGTATTAATTCATAATAAATAACTAACTTAAGCTTATTTTAATCTATTATATTTCAGGCTTGCCAAGCCATTCTGTTGTACTGGACGTCAAGACCCGCTGGGTCCTCATGATTTAAAGATTTGTTGAACAACACCCAGACATTCAAGCTGCCTTCTTGGATGCACAAGCAAAATGGCTCATGTGAAGTCAAAGTCAATGCGTTGAATTTCACATAAGCATTAGTAGAACTAGTAGATTTAAGTTCAAGAATTGGCTAGGCTAAATCTTGTAGATTTTGGTAAACAAATTCTGTATTGTACTGTAAGAGCTCACGCTTCATGTTTATGTATGATGAAGACAAATAATTTTTAATGTAAAATATTTAACATCAAAATTTAATTCATTTCATCTCAGACTTGAAAAGGTTACAGAGGATGATTAAGGAAGGCTGAGTAGTTTGTCAGTGCGATGCGCATTCTGTAGACTTCTACGCTGTGCATGTCCAGTGACAGACATGCTACATGTGGCCAAATTTGGACTATCCTTGAAAAGTTGAAAGACCACTTTAGAATTAGGGAGGGGGAGATTCAGTTTTTGGTCGCCATTAAAGAGAAAGTGTTGTGTGATCTGTACAAACACTACCAGGTGCCAAAAAGAGCACACAAATAATTCATACACAGTTGGCTGTTGCCTTTAATAAGAGTGTCAATATGAGTTAGCAGTTTAACTAATTTAAAAACAAAAAACATACAGGATGATGATGTGATGGAGTTCCTTGAGGAGGCCACTGCCATGGACCCTCAATCCAAGGCAAAGTGACAAAGAGTGAAATCTGGGATTGAGTAGTCAAGGCAGCAGTGAAGGAAGTAAGTAGTCCTTAATTTTTTTTTGTCTTTTTTTTTGGATATGAGCAGTGGTTTATTATGAGATGATTTTCTTAAATGTTGAATGTATGTAGTAATGTACATGACATTAAGGATATCATCTCCCTCTCAGTTGTCAAAAAATGATGATGAGTTAATGGGAGTGTGGGGTGAGAAACAGACCCAAGATGGAGAAGAGCATGAAGAGGAAGAGGAGCACTTGGTAAATTAGATATACTATATTGCCAAAAGTATTCGCTCACCCATCCAAATAATCTGAATCAGGTGTTCCAATCACTTCCACTGTGTAAAATCAAGCACCTTGGCATGCAGACTGTTTTTACAAACATTTGTGAAAGAATGGGTCACTCTCAGGAGCTCAGTTAATTCCAGTGTGGAACTGTGATAGGATGCAACCTGGGCAACAAGTCCAGTCTTGAAATTTCCTCGCTCCTAAATATTCCACAGTCAACTGTCAGCTGTATTATAAGAACGTGGAAGCGTTCTGGACTCTAGAGCTGTGGAGACGCGTTCTCTGGAGTGACGAATCACGCTTCTCCATCTGGCAATCTGATGGATGAGTCTGGTTTTGGCGTTTGCCAGGAGAACGGTACTTGTCTGACTGCATTGTGCCAAATGTAAAGTTTGGTGGAGGGGGGATTATGGTGTGGGGTTGTGTTTCAGGAGCTGGGCTTGACACCTTAGTTCCAGTGAAAGGAACTCTGAATGCTTCAGCATACCAAGACATTTTGGACAATTCCATGCTCCCAACTTTGTGGGAACAGTTTGAAGCTGGCCCCTTCCTCTTCCAACATGACTGTGAACCAGTGCACAAAGCAAGGTCCATAAAGATATGGATGACAGAGTCTGGTGTGGATGAACTTGACTGACACAGAGTCCAGACCTTAGGCCCATAGAATACCTTTGGGATGAATTAGAGCGGAGACCGAGAGCCAGGCCTTCTCGTCCAACATCAGTGTGTGACCTCACAAATGTGCTTCTGGAAGATTGGTCAAAAATTCCCATAAACATACTCCTAAACCTTGTGGAAGGCCTTCCCAGAAGAGTTGAAGCTGTTATAGCTGCAAAGGGTGGATCGACGTCATATTGAACCCTATGGATTATGGATGGGATGTCACTTCAGTTCATATGCAATTCAAGGCAGGTGAGCGAATACTTTTGGCAATATAGTGTATATTTATGTGATGCTTATGCTGTGTTCTAACAAGAAAGGTATAAAACTGACTACAATAACATGGTAAATTGTCTCTGCACCAGAGGAACTTTTCGCAGAAGACAGAGAGCTGAAGAGACACCTCATTCATCAACACCAAACTACACTAACCCTCCATGAGCAAATGAAGAAAGAAGTATCAGTCTACAGAGCCTTGCCTCCCATCCCCACATCTGAAGACCCTGTCCTCTGGTGGTGACACTTTACCTTCTCTTTTAAAGCTCTTCACCATCTACCTAGGTGTCTGGATTCCTCAACTCTCAACACTCTCTGTAAGGAAAGATCACATCTGCTTCCTGAGATGCCAGTTTTTCAAATATGTTGTGCTGTGGTAGCTAAGAAAATCTCTCTCTCTCTCTCTCTCTCTCTCTCTCTCTCTCTCTTTCTCTTTCTCTTTGAAGGGACTTTTTTTTTTTAAATGTGCTTTTAAGCACCTAATTCTGTTTTCTAAGAGGTATTTGTAAACTGCTGTAAAGTTCAACAGTAATAAAATAACTTGAAATTTTCAACATCTTGTCACAACATGTCTTTTTGCGCTAAATTTATAGACTAGAATTATCAATAAAAACCAGTGTCGATAAAACGTAATCGATACCCATCCCTATGTCTCAGCGTAGTGCATGGGAAAGATTTTACTATATCACTTTGTTTTAGGCAACGGCGGCGTCCCAGGGTTTGAAATTCACAGGGTAGGAGGGGGTCTTGATGCTGGGTATAACTAAAAAGGTGCCCTTGTCATGCGTGTCATTGTGCCTGTCTGTCAGTGGAAGGAGGCCATGCAATATTTTGGAGCTCCCACCCCGTTTTGGAGTTCCGCCCCTATTTGGAGATCTCCAGGCTGCAGTTACACCCTGCTTAGATTTTCTATCACAGAACGAACTTACTAAATCACAAACACGATTATTTATTTCTGCTAATTATTATTTTATTTTAGTTGGTTTTCAAATTAGTTTGAATTTATTTATAAATGATGACTAACTTAAATTGGTTTGAAAGAGGAGAAAATTACGATTCTTAAAATGAAAGCTGCAAGAGAAAGATGAGACATTGCTTTCTTAAGGTACGATAAACTCATTCATAAAAGGAAAGCAAGGGAGAATTTGTGAGAATTTGACAAGGATCAAGGTTAATGTGATATGTTTTGGATGTTTTGCCAAAAATATGTAAACTTTGCTCATTTTAATTTTTGTAGTTTGAGGAACAAAGTACATGATGTTGCTGATTTGTTGCTGTCAAACACAATTAATGTTGCTTTATCTGAATGTCATTTGGATGAGACATTTGATGATAATGTGGTGTCTATAAGTGGTTGTAATTTATATAGAAGGGATAGAAATAAGTAGGTGTGGCCTTTTATGTGCAGAATCACATCTCTGTAAAAGGGATGATATTATGTATAATGAAGTGAAGGTTCTATGGCTGTAGGTTAATTTGACTCATGACAAGCCTTTTTTATAGTTTATTTTTGCTTAACTTTATTAATAAAAATTAGTGGTGGGCCGTTATCGCGAGACTCTTATCGCGCGGTTTCTCACCGGTTTCACACTGCACGTGTCAGCAGGGCGCAAGCAGGGCGCAAGCAGCGCGGAAGCGCGGTGTGTATGCAGAGCAGGAGCAGCGCGCACCGATGGTGCTTTTATACTGGCAGCGTTTGTCGCGCATCTGAACCGCGGCTTGTACTGCAGTAGGCTATAGACAAGCGTCTTATTCTGTCGTATTTTCCAGCGTTCTTCTCCGAACACTGTGTGCCATGTGCTTTGATTTATGTCATTGCCAGCATACTT
>JAUMHE010000027.1:1692680-1714165 GCA_032359235.1 Enteromius mattozi | reverse complement strand
TCAAAATTAACAAATCGTTCAAGAAGTCTGTTTTCTTCCGACGAAGAATAAAAAATATTGAACGTTTTATCGAACACGTTTTTTATTGATATCGATCACGTGCCTATCGCGATACATATCGTTATCGTTTTATCGCCCAGCCCTACCCTAAACTTTTGAACAGTACTGTGGATGAAATCTATACTCCTATGTCTGTTACCCATATCCCACATATTAGTCTGAGAGAGCCACCAAAATGGCCACAGAGTAAACTGATTTTAGTACACTTAATAGACAGAAATATCTTTACTATTTGTCCGGCATTGCAGTGAATTCTGGAATTGCTTTTTTAAGAAAGGATGCCTGTGATGCCAGTTTATATTTTAGACAAAATTCTATCTATTGATTAATAATGTCTCAAAGATGCCTGAAATTTATGTCTAGTTCTGTTTAGCCTGAATCCTTACCAGTAAGAAACCGGACTGCACAATAACGTCACTTGCTCTGATAATGGTCATGTAATATAAATAGGCCACATCATTGCATTTCCCTCATCTCTTTACTTTCAGCAGTGTATGTCAAAGCAAATCAGTAATGGGAGCACAACAGCATGGTAAAATGATGCGATTAGGGCCATTACCCATGTTATTCCATTATTTCTTGCCACTGTGCCCATCTCTGGGGTTGTTTTCCATCAAAGCAAGAAGGACATTAACTCTATTCAAAGAAAGTGTTTGTAAGCAGGGGAAAAACCAACGACTGGTGGCTTGCCAGGGCAAGACAATATGGAAATGTGCTATGCTTAGTGTCGGACAATAGCTTGGGGCTCTATTGTGAATCAGGCTTTGGCATAAGACCCCCCCTTTGAAAGATCATGTGACTGACAGCACTGTCATGCATTGGCTTGGCTACGAAGTGGAGGAATGTTTTCTTAAAGAGTTGTATTATGATCTGAAGCATGTTCCCAGACCCACTTTTCAGTCTTGAGGTTTCCAGGAATGTCCAAGGTTTGTGAACAGAGGGCTGTCCTCCAGGGAAAAGCCTCCTTCATTGTGTTTTTTTGTGTGAGTGCTGATTAGTGTGACAGGCTTTGGTCTACAGACATTATTACAATGATAATGGCCTCCGTTTTTGATGCCTTCATAGTGTCTGCTCACCAAAATAATTACTGGTCATGCTAAAGGAATAGTGCTGAGGATTATGCTAATTCGTTGCAATGTGATTATATGAATGAGTAATACGCTATGACCCTCTTGAATGAATCTCTCTCTGGGTCCCTTATGCTTGTATGGCAGGATAATCTGTCCAAATGATACCAGTGTTTGTCAGCGATTGGTTTAATGGAGCAGCCCTCTCATATAAATACACAGAGCTGCATTTGCCTCGCTCATGTTGCTGGATTTGAAATAATAAGGCATCTTTTATCACACCAGACTCTTTTAAGAATAGCTGCTGTGGTCTGTCTGGCTGTTATCTTTAATCATTGTGTCAGTTTGAGAGTTTCACTGCAGGAAAACTCCAGCACTGAATTTTTGATTGAACTGATAATTTGACTAAGCCACAATAAAATTCACTGAGAGACCTAGTAGAGGTGTTGAGCGCAAAATGCTCATGTAGAATAGACAAAAAAGCAGAAGAAAATCTGAGAACTCTTTGTCCTAATATAGTGAGATCTTCAAATTAGGATGTATTTACCACATGTAAAGTTTGCTATTTGTAAGCTAATTTAAAAGAAACATTTAGAGGCAGAATGCGGGGAGGGGGAAGTGTGTGACTCAGGGCTTTTTCTGAATATGTAGCAGCGAATGGAAAACAAATGGTGGTAGCAGGAAGAAATCAAGAGCAAGTAAAAAAAAGAAGCACATAGTTGTGCTGAGGGTGTTTCAGGATTAGGGCTGGGCATTGTTCAAAAATTTTGATACCGATACCTGAACAACACCTTTTTCAATACCAATTTTATGAAATTAGCTTTAACAAAATTACATTCTCTCAAAAAAAGCTTGTTGACATTTATACAGACTCAAAGCCTCATCTCCTGAGCCACTGCACAAAGGAACAAAATATATCCAAATGAATCAGTGCAAATTAGTTTTAACAAAGTTCAAATAGTTTTCAGTTTACACATCTGTTATGCTACCTTTACACTAGTGCATTATTATTTATCAGTATGCTAGTAAACAAAACCGCACGTCTGCACCATACATTTAACATAGAGACACACAGAATTCATCTTTTTTGTGGTTAAATATTGACAAATAGTATTGAAAGCGGGAGTGTGCTCACTTGTGTGTGCAGCACATGCACGTTTGTGTGTGTGTGTGTGGCGGAACTGTGCCGTGCACGATACAGAAAGCACAACTTAATGTAGTGACAGAAATAACGTGCTGTCGTCACACTCCAGGAGATGACTGAGAGAGACCTGAGGGTTATTTAGTAAGACATGCTGTTAGTAACACAACTGTTAGTTTTATCTGATGCCTGCTTTAAATGATTTTGATGGCTTTATCCATCACTTCCCTCAAAAACATCACTATGGTTTTCATGCATAATACATTAATGCATTAAAAGCGGGCTAACCAGCATGTGTTGTGTATTGAGGATGTTTTTAAGCAATAGGACTAACCACAGTTTAAGACAACACAACCTACTTTCCTTACATGTTCTCTTGTTTCAGAGTGAAACATTTTGAGTGGGATGTGGGATGGGGCTTGATTTATTATTTATCAGGAATTGAGTGGATTTTAGAAAGGAGTCCCTCTTAATGTAAATGTGAAGTGAATTAACCTACCTCCCTCCTGAAACACATCTGGACCCTTTGGTAACAAGCTTTTTCCAGTTCTTTAGTCATGTTTCTTACTGATTCAAAAACGTAACTTTAGAACAAGTTATGAAGGACCACCAAGTTGCTTCATTGAAAACGTATTGTATTACTGTATTAAAAGCTGATGGTTTTATGTAGAGGAAAGAATTATGAGAGAGAGATGTACTGAGTGAGTGTGATTTCCTGCATCTGATACAGCATTCCTTTAGCTCAATCTCATATTCACAATAAAACCTTATTTTGTACGTTATACAAATAATAGATAAATGAGACCAAAGACTGCCTGTTAGATTTACCAAAAACAAATCATATCTAATTTTTTAACAAATATAGAGACATCAGAGCCGGCGGTAAATTCTGAGGAGCGTCTTGCTGCAGACTGCAACATCCAGAGGGCGTGGATGGATAAAGATCCAACCACTCCCTCCTTAATATACCTAAACCTACCCCTAATCCCTAAACGTACCCATCTCCACCCCTAACCCTACCATTCTCCACCTCCTACATGTGGATCCAACAACGCCCCCTGGATGTTGTGATATGCAGCGAGCCCTACTTGTAAATTCCATAAGATCTGGCCAAGCTGAGGCTGCTCTCAGTGGGTTTAAGAGCGCTGAACGACTTGGAGCTCACATCTCTGAAAACAAAGAGGCAAATTTCATATTTAAAGTCGAAACAACTATAGTACATTCTCACCTAAAAACTCTTAAAACTACATTCTGTGAAACAAAAACAATATTATTTAAAAATGATAGTGGATTTGGACATCTGCCATGACACTCGCTGTGGGAAATACTGCAAGTAAAACGTTTGGAGTTCTGGTTATCACTAGAATATTGCACTCCTGGAAAAGGTTCTCAGCCAGTCAGATTCGAGGACCAGAAAGAGCTGTTGTACACTCACACACTGTGTTACATTTCAGAGATTATATCTTTAATAATAAGGATTCTATCCACTGTAGTGGCTTAAAGTTTTAAGCATAATCAAATGAAAAATACATTCTTCTTTGAGAAAGAATCTTAAGAGCATAAGCATTTTTTGAGATATTTACTGAAAGAATGTATAAAAGATCCATTTAAAACTCATTTTTGCTGTATAAATAGCTGCACTGGTCACATTAACCAGTAGCCTGCAGCCTCAGTAGTGCCAAGAAAGGTGTTTGAGACAGAGCGATAGGCTCTTGAAAGAAAATACACAGATGCATTGTGCATAATAGGACATCTATTAAGAAAGTAACTAGGGTCCATTTTGATTTCATGTGGAGTAGCCCACAGATTTCTTCTAATGGGGCTGAAAGAGTTTCTCTTTCATTTCCCCCTCATTTTCAATCCCATTCCTCTGAATATGTGACTGGCCATTTGAGAGCGTCTCTTTTCATCACTCCAGCACTTTCTAGGCAGGATGCCAGTACTGTAAGAAGCAGACTTGTGGTTTGTATGTGAAGAAGAAGTACTTAAACAACACAGGCAGGTAAATCTTCAGCTAACCTGCCTGCCATGGTTTCTTCGAGACCTGTAAAATTTTTTTCCATCCTGACCCTCATTTGTCATTGGTTGGGACTGTGAGCCAACAGAACCCTAAATCACACGCACGTACATACCCCAAGACATCAAACTTCCACCCCAGCTGTTCCTGCCGTTTAACCACCGCTGAGCAGAAATAATTGCTGCAGAACGTTCCGAAGAATGACTTTGCGACTGAATCACAGTGAGGGCCGAGGGGCCAGAAAGAGGCACAGACCATCAAAACAGATGCTGCGTGTTCCATCCAAAACTGTGAATGAGCCTTTATGGTTTGGACTGGTGCTAAGATCTCTCACATTACACTTGCTCTGTCTCTTCACTTCACACGCAGTTCTCCATCTCTTTATGTGAAATAATTGAGGGTATTACCTTTTTTACACATACTCAAGCAGCGTCAAAGTGAAGCAAATATGTGACTGCAACAGAAGTTAGGCCTTGTGTTTCCACACTGATGATGTTTCAGGTAAATAACTGAACTGCAGCTTTATACAACCATTAACTATGACTTTTAAACTACTCCGTAACATTTGCTGCTTATTAATAGTTAGTAAGGTAGTTGTGAAGTTTAGGTATTGGGTAGGATTAAGGATGTAGAATATGGTCATGCAGAATATGTGCTTTATAATACTAATAACAGCCAATATGTTATTAAAAGGCATGCTAACAAACAAATAATTATAGTGAAAATTGATCCCTTTACTTAAGTGTTACCATTCATGCAGTGTGTTACACAGCTCTACGTGAATGAAACATCCTGCAAAGTTTTAAATCTGAAAGTTGAAAGCTTTAAATGAAATGAGTCATTGAACAAGTAAAAATAAATGCATATCTTGCATCAAAACACTCCCAAAATCAAAATATGAAACTTTCATAACCCATAATAGGGGGTTATGAAAATAATAAGTATTTCCTCAATACCTGATTAAAGATTTCTTTTTCAAATGTAAAAATCTTAAATTGTTTATTGAGAGTTGACCATTGGAATTATTACAAACATCATAATACCCTTGCTTTGCCTTGATAATTAATCTACCGAAAATAGAACTCAAACCTCAAAATGTGGCTTAAAACTGCTCAAATCATCTGAATTCTGTCAGGCGTATTGAACAGAAACGGCATATTTAATTTGCATCAAGCCTGACACATAATAGGTGAGTTCACTCAAGTATTGGCTGTTCATAATAGCTTATATTGGTACATTTAAGTGTACAGTATTTCCACAATATTCTTTTGCTATATTCAACACCAAAACACTGACTGCACTGAATACGACATGAATACTGTTACCTGTAAATATGGGCGGTAAAATAAATATGTGCTGCTTGCTTCAAGGTGACTCAGATGCTTTAAGTTCTTTTACTTGCACTTTGAGAATACTGTAGTGTGATTCATCGACTGCTAATGTATTATACTTCCACACTTGTTCCATTGTCTGTTTATTTATAGCTTTTTCTTTTCATCTCTCTAATTACTTGCCTGTCTGTGCTGGGATTTTGGGAGGATGCAGCATTTTGGTGCCATGACCCGAGCATTCTGTATTTTAATGCAGAGCGGTGGAGTGGGCAGAGAGGTGCCTGCCGTCTGCCAGATGGGCACTTACGAGTCTCCATTGGCTTTAAATCCCACAGTTAGTATTCCCGACAGTACTCGTCTCCCAGAAAAACTGCCCAAGTGTGGCATTTCGGCCAAAGTGGGAGGGTTTTTTGGGAATTTTTTTATCTAAATAAACTGTCATTTGAAATATTATGTTATTGTAGGCTGGAAATGTTATATGTTTGAGAATATTTTGCAAGCACTGTAAAGCAATCTTCTCTTTTTTGTGGCTAGGGGAAGTTTCCATATCCACTGGAGCATTTAGTTGAAAAGACAAGTTTACATTAGCATGAAAAGGGAAATATTTGAAACTATGATGTGCATGGGAATGATCAGGCCACATGTGTTGCTTTGGTCTCTCTGAGGTTTTCTTTTATTGGCCACAAAGGATAAAGCTGGCAGCTGTGATGGCCGTAAAGCTAAGGGTTATGGGAGAATAATAAGAAATGAGCATAGGTGCCCCACTTGTCAAATCCACCAAGGTGCGTTGTGTTGCAATACCCATTCAAGGCTTAGTCAGACTGTTTTACTTGATGCTTAATTTACCATGTAGTGTGTCTGAGAGGTAAAGTGGTTGTCATATGGAACAGTACGTCCCTCCGAGGACAGAACAGACGGGGGAGAGAATTACATCGGCAGCCGGAGTCCATCACTAGTGATTATAGTATCACGGCTTTGACGCCCTGTGTCGTAACTCCATTAAAGGTCCTTTGTGTGCTGTCATCTTTACAAACCAACTCCTCACTGAGAGAGAAAGAGATGGATTGTCTGAACAGCTGTGACAAATACAAGATTGTCCAAAGAATGGAACACATTAAACAGAAGCTGTTCTAGCGAGCAACAATTATGCGGCCTTCTAAGATAACTTGTTTTAGCCAAATTATACAAGGGCAACATTATAATTGAAAAGGCAATAGTATCAAGTCAATTCAAATCACTGATAAAATTAGCCAGTATTTTTATGTATTTTTATGCATGTTAAAGCAGCATCAAACTCTACTGGAATCAGTAGTGAGTCGGGAATCTTGAGGGTCTTTCAGTTAAGGCTCATTTCAGTTCAGGATATGACAGCTGTCTATGAATTCAGTGAGACAACAAGCTTGCTAGGTTTTAAAATAGAGTCCCAGTTTCAAAAATATAAAAGGAATGTAACACAAATTCATGGATGACGCAAAGCCTTGAAATGTGCAACTATTAATTTTAGTTGCTTTTATTGTGTGCATGCATAGTACGCAACTCTTTAAATATATTTTAATGTTTTTGAAAGAAGCTCACTAAGGCTGCATTTTTTTTAATCAAAATGATTGTAATGTAAAATAACTGTGCTCTATTTTAAGATGTTTTCAAATTTAATTTATTCCTGTGATGGCAAAGCTGAATTTTCAGCATCATTCACATGTCACGTGATCTTTCAGAAATCATTCTAATATGCTGATTTGGTGCTCAAGAAATATTTTATTACCGGTGTTAAAACATAATAGTTTTGTGGAAATTGCGATACATTTTTTAGGATACTGATGAGTAGAAAGTTTGTGACACCAAACTTTTGAATGACTAGACACACTAGATCATGGTGTGACTCAGTGTCCTGTTTCTCCTTTTTTTCCCTCACAAGTTTCTGAAGACATATTTCCACTCTTATATTTCCACTGAGGAAATTTAGTCTCCATAGTATTGAAAGAACAACTTTAGGGAAATGGCATTTTCTTTTGTGTCTATGCACCTAAATGCAGCACAGACACATTTGAGCTGAGTAAAGGAGTGGTTAGTGTTATTGACAGTTTCATGTCTGTTTTTTAGCTAAGACCACTTCCGAAGTTCTAAAGATGACATGCTCAGCAGAAGGGAGTTTCACTTGTTCTCCCTCCCTCATTTTTTCTTGTCGCATACTCGCTCTCATCTTAAAGAAGCTCACATCAAAGAGACTGTTTAGTGCTGGTTGGCAGGTGTAGGGTTTTTATGACAGCATAATGGTTTTCTGTGAAAACACCCCTCACGTGGTCTTGATTTGTGTGCTCATAAAGCAGTGGGGTGTACCTTTGAGGCTTCACTTTTTGTTAAATTTAATCTTAAAAGAAAAGAGGGTTAATGCATTACTTTTGACGTAAACTGTATTTTATGCTGTCTGATTTTTGCACTAAATGCAAATCTTCAAGTTATTCATCAACTTTTAACATCTGGGTTTTTTTAAGTGTACACCCAAATGGTTTGTGTCTTAAAAAAATGAGATTTTAAATCCTGGTTAATATTGAATAATATTAACGGTTTCTACACTGAGTACCTGATGAGCAGCTTCTGTTTTTAGTTGCTGTTTTAAGAAATTAATCACTTTTTTTGAATTGCAACACCCCTTTTTGTTAGATGGTCTCCATAATTGTTTTATTTTACAGGCTTATAATGTATATAATAATGAAAAAGGTTTTGTTTAATAGATATACTGTAGATTTATTTGCTTTAAGCATAATTGGTAGTCATGATTGCAATATGAGAAACAGAAACTCCAAACAAACCACAAAAACAGTTTAAAACCATGCAAGAGAAGAGGAAGTTGTAGTTCTCTCTTTTTAACCTTAGCTCATACCCCTTGTTTCTTTCCTTTGGTGACAGCGGCTCAAAGAGTTTGACCCGTTTGAGACCTCATTCATCCCAGCTCTGAGACACTGTCCTAATCTCTTATTGACCTACAAATTCATTGTCCCAGTCGGAATGTCAAGTACAATGCTGTCACCCGTTCCACAGTCCTGAGTGCCACAGATGTGTATCAAGGAGTTTGAAGGGAAACGGAAGCAGCAGGGTTGTGTATTTTTATTCATGCCACTTGTACAATTGCTTGTTTCTATGTTCAAGCAGATGCAACGATGTGGTAATCCACTACAGATTGGCGTTTGACTAACATACATACATCTGAGGTCATAAACCTCATTTCATCATCTGAGACATCTTTCTGGAGTCAGGAGTCTCCATAAGGCCACATTCCTCTAATGCCATGGGGAACCCCCGGTCCGTATTCCTCAGTTATTGCTCATGCTTGTGTATTTTTAGACTGAACTTATGTTTCCTGTGGCCTTGTGCTCTGCCTGGTTTATTTAAGGCCCTCGAGGGTCCCAGGGCCAAGTCACTAGCCTTGAAAGAGTCCCTGGAAATACCTCCTGGTGGTGTGGCTTTAGGACTGGATTTACTTTCTCTTTAATTATGAGGGGCTGTACGGACTCTGTTTACTGCAAAGGCTCAGAGAGGAACTAATCCATCATCCTGTTTGTCAACTCCAGCGGGAGTCTCAAACAGCCTGATATGTAGAGAGAGCTTTCTGAGAATATAGTCCTGAGTATGTGAACACCAGGCAATGAGGGTAAAGCCTTCTGTCACAGGTAGAAATACTGCATTGGCTCTCAGAGGATTGCAAAATATTCCTTTTGTAGCAGTTCAGCCGTAGGAAAGAAATGCAGTTTCCTTCTAATGCTTACTGTGCTCTTAAAGGAATAATTCACCCGGAAATGGCAATTATCACAATTTTTTTAAATTATTATTATATTGTATTATTATATTATGGAGTGAGCCTAGAAACTATTGGTATGGATTTTTAAAAAAATGGATTTATCGATTTTTTTGGGGTTCAACTGTCCATTTAATTACATTTCCCACCTTTTATAAAAAAATTTTTGAGTTAATTACCCCTTTAATTACACATTATATTATATTACATTACATATTTTATAATTATTTATTTAAGGAACATATATTTTTATCACTCTACACAAACATTATAGAATTTTTAATTAGGTAAACTATCCTTGCAATCTTTAAACTTTATATTAAAAATTATATTATATTGATCACACTTCTATTTATTTTTATTATAATATTCTTGTCTTGCTTTTTTTTTTTTTTTTCTTTATTAAAAAAAGGGTGGAAAATGCCATATTTTTCTTTCCTTTAACATGTCAACTTTAAGTGATTTTTAGTTCCGTTTTCTGAAATTAAACCCTTCACCTTTAACCAGGCTCAAGTCTTCTAATTTAATATTTACTTGATTACTTATCAGCCCAGCTTTAACCCAGCCTATTACTCAGATGGTTATTGTCCATACCGGACTGAGGTCAGGGCCCAGCAATGGATATGAGATTTTCCAGCTTGTGAGGAAAAAAAATATGATAGCCATTATAGAACCATTTGAACAGAATTATTAATGACCCCGTAGGATTGAGGCAAATATGAAAAGTGAGCTGCCGGACAGTGCTCTGGGATTCGGGTGCTTCATCATATTTCATGCTAACGACTTGGGCTTTGAACGGCTGCTCAAATTACATCCTGATAGAGTGATCAGGCAGAAAGCCAGACCGACATGATGGGCAATATGTCAGCGCTGAAGAATGGAGAGGGAGGCACTGGTGTGTACGGACGTGTGTGTGTGTATGTGAGCTTTACTTGCTCATCTTTAAGCATCGAGGGAATTAATGCTCTGATAGGAGAAATTAAGGCAGTCAATTGAGATGTAATTGTCGCTAATGGAAGGTGGTTTTTCAAAACCTTTCAAGCCAGCTTTCAGTACAAACACTAAAAGAGGAAGTGAAGAGCCGTGGGGCTTTTGAGCCGCAGGTGTGGAGTAGAGTAACACTAGCCTGATTACTAATGTACCAACAAAAACTAACTGCATTTGCATTTCCACGAACAAAGCATTGGTGCTGGCAAAGCAAAATAAAAACATACTTTTAAAGTTTTAGGTAAGTTTAGGTTAGACTTTGACTCTGAATAAATAAAATGCTGCAACATAATGCAAATGTACAACTTCCTATGTTGGAATGACTATCATGATGTCATTATTTACACACTTGATTTTTTGGTGAGCTGCTTTAATTACACAGTTCTTACCATTTCAAAATATTATATTAAATTAAATGCTGCTACAAATTTTGAATTTGAATATTTGAATATTTTGAATATTCTGTCTGTGATAGGGAGATTTCTGAACTTTATTTTGCTTTTAAGTATATTAAGTACATGCAATGCTGCTTTACGAACACTGTAATAAAGCCGTGTTCATGTTTTCAGAATTACTGTAATTATAAAATGGCAACTCTAACATTAAACTGACAGTTGTTCACATCCTTAAACTCAGAAATGATTTGTTTCTGAGGGCTTTGTTGCTGAGGAAGTTCAGCTTTTTTGTTGATGACAGCTAAACATTTCAGCATTATAAATTCTTCATAAATAATATGAGAACAAACTAGGCTGTAATAAATTGACTTATCAAGAGCGTTTTTAAAACTGCTGCCATTGGTGTTTTTTTACATTAGGTTACAACGGTCAAGTGAGCGAAGAATTAGCTTTTTATAAATTCAGAGTTTCAAACTTGTAATTATAACATGAATAGTTTTTACAAGTCGGAAAATGTAATTATGGTAATTCTGACATGATGTGAAAGCAGCAGAAGCTCCCAAGAGAATGCAATTACACATCGCATGCATATTTATTAATTACTCTCATGACAGGGAAATAAAATTAAACATGCCTTGAGGATGAGAAGAAAAAAATAAAACCCTTTTATCAATATTTCATATTTAAATTCATATTTTAACAAGTACGCCAGGTTGTACAAACTCCTAATTAAACTGAAGGCCTCCAGACAGGCTTTATGTAGCTAATAGTACCAGTCTGAATAAACATGCATTTACAATCTGTAGCACTAAAGAGAGGCAGAGACGGTTAGTTCTAAGTCTCTTTCCTGCAGATATATGTGCTTTCTGCTAGATAATCGACTGCTTTCAAATCTCTGGCATTGACTACAGCCAACTGAGCACCTAAAAGTGTCAAACATGTCTGCAGATCCAGCTTCACAGCTTGCTAATGTATTCTCCTGCTCAGACTGAGCTCTGTAGGGCAGGCAGACGCTTTAATTGGTTCATTTCTATTCTGTTAGCAGACATCTCAGCTTGAATCGCTCAGTATTGCGCATTCAGACCTGTTTTGATTCATTTACTGTGCTAAAATACTGCTTTTAAACAGATGCTTTATAAAATTAGAATTATGAGCCCTATAAAAGGAAATAACACTAGGGCTGTCAATCAAATAAAACATTTAATGGAATTAATTACACAAGATGCTGTTTACAGTGAGATGGTCCACCCAATAATAAAAACCGAATAACAAAATTCTATATACTTATTAGTGCTGTCAAACGATTAATTGCATCCACAATAAAAGTTTTTGTTTACGTAATATATGAGTGTGTACTATGTATATTTATCATGTATTTATTAAATATAAATACATGTATGTATATATTTAGAAAAATATGGTAGGTTTATATATTAAATATATTTATATATAATATAAAATATGATGCCTCAAAATAGTACGTCAGGGCTGTACATTAACTTTTTTTGGACATAGCTCTGGTGCTACAGAGGTTGAAAATTTTGTAGCACAGGCCAAACAGTTTTAGCACAAGTTAGGGTTGAGCTATATGGCAAAAATATCTTATAACTTTATTTAGGAATGTCATGATTCATGATTTTTTTTGTCATGGGTTTTACTATTTTGCAAGTTGCCTTAGCATTACAGCCAAATTCACTTCCTTATTGTTAAAAAAACCCCAATATAAAATAAAAAAGAATGGAATAAATTTAGGCTAAAGTGGGCAAATAAGGAAATCTTTGTTATCATTTTATCTTTGTTATTAAAAACAAATTACAAATTACACATACTGTAAACAAAACAAACAGTGGTTTATTTGTCATGTGCAGTATTTAGCAGGAAAATGTAAGAAATTAAATGACATAAAACACTATATACACTGTTTACATTAATTACCCATTTTTTAAAGCAACGGTATTAAAGTTCATCAGTAATGAATAATATTTTCCCCTTCTATCAAAGTCAGTGTGTTTGGTTACCCACATTCTTCAAAATATATTCTTTTGTGTTCAGCAAAATAAATAAATTAATACAGGTTTGGGACAACATGTGAGTGAGTAAATACAGAAATGTTACTTTTGGTCGAACTATTCCTTTAAAGAGAAAAGCAAAAAAGGCCTATTTACGTTAAAAAAATCTATTTACGTTTAAAATTCCTTGCTACATGTACTGAGACTTGTCATAGCACTTGCATATTATTGCTCTTTTATTGTTTTTAATTGGTTCCATTGTCCTCATTTGTTGGTAAATGTAGGCTAATGAAAACCAGTGTTTGTGTTTAGTTCTGTCATTTTAAGAGCTGCATAAATCCCTTTACTTTCGTTTTAGACGTAACTGTGTTTATATGTAAACCTTGTGTGTTTTTGACAATACTACATGCGAAATGAAGCAGACGTGAAAGACAGCTTAGTTCAATATTCAGACGCTGTTTGACAGGCTGGTAGTGCTCGCGCTTCAAGGGTATCCAGAAAAAGCGCACATCAGAACAGTGAGTGAATTAATGTTTAACCAGTAAGGCTTTAAAGCAGATACAAATAGAGACATAAAGACATTTTAATGGTCCACTATCAAAAAATCGTCACATTGCACACGCCTGACTACCAAGTATAATCAATCTCACACGCACAAAGATGCACAACCAAATCACACTATTCACACTATTAAGCAGAAGTGTTATGAAAATGCAAAACTGTATCGCACATGTGGTACAGTGGTAAATTTATTCATCACACAAACCAATTTTTCCATAGTACGTGCAACATATATGACGCACAGTACAGCCCTGTATGTTATTAAAATAGTATGCAGTGTGATACTAACCAGGCCTTGTGGTACATTTTTCCCCTTCATAACCTTCATTGTCATTAAAATGACCCTTCATATCCCTTTGAGATCAGATAGCCTCTATACAACCCATCTTTACATGCTGATGAAAATTATATTGCTTGATGATACATAATGTGGAAGCTGAGGACGTGATGGGATACAGAGATCCTAACAAAAGCTATATGGATTCGTACCCTGTGGTGGCTCTGCTGATAAATGGTGTGCTGGAAAGGTCAGCATACACATCAGCAGAGCTATGTGCTAACCTCCCCGTCTACACACACATACATACACAAACACGCAACAGACACACACTTGTTTGACCAGCACCCCCACTCCATGTGTACTAAATCAAATAAATCAGGTGGAGGGGGTGACGGTATTCTGAGGAGCTCCCCTCCCCCACCAGCTAATAAATCACACAGAGGTGCAGCCCAATCCTGCAAACACCCTCTCTGTCCTCTCTGCTCGCATTTCAAGAAAACCACAAGCAAGGGCGGAGGGTGAAAGGAATTTCTTCAGTTGCTTTGATGACTTGATGCTGAAATATTGTTTATGAGCATATAAATCCACTGTATGAAGCCATGATTCACTTAAAATGGTGTTAAATGGCAAAGGTTTTTGAATATTGATATAAATAACCCTCAAATATGATGCAAAGGACCCCCTTATTAAATCATAATGGCTTCTTAATATAAAATATCATAAAGACTACACTGAAGAGGTTTCTGAAAAAGTAATTAGCTTTTATCCATTGAAAAATAAATATATTGGCTGTATATACAGTGTGTATGTATGTATGTATGTATGTATGTATATATATATATATATATATAAGGGATAGTTCACCCAAATTAAAATTCTGTTATCGTTTACCATTTGCTCACCCTCCACTTGTTCCAACCTGTATGAGTTTTGATGATGACATGATGATGATGATGGTGATGATGACATAATTTGTAATTTAGGGTGAACTATCCCTTCTTTAACATTTAGTGTAATACAGTGTTTGTAGAGTAATTAACTATATAGAGCAATTATAATTGGAATAAACCAAGACTCATCGAGTATTTGGTTACTGAAGGAACTGTTAGTTGCTGCTCTAAGGGTGGAACTAGTTTCACATCTCACTTTCAACATAACATCAGACACAAGTCATCAGTTGTAGTGACAGAGTGCATGTTAAAGGGCTGGGCTGGGGTTTAATCTAGGCGTTTACAGAGAGCTTTTAATAAATCAATTTGCTGTTGCTGAACCTGAGAGAATGAAATTTTGATGAAATACGATACTCCCTTGTCATGTGTCCAGTTTGTTCCTTATGTGCTACATTAAAACCTTACTGGCCTGCAGTAACTCCTCTGATAGGCTGAGGTGTGGAAGCAGGACTGGTGATTGGGCGTGGTCATGTGCTAGGTTCAAAGGTTTTTTATACAGTATGTGACTATGATAAGATATTAACTGATGCTCTGTATTGTGATTAATCCCGTCAAAGGTGCTACATTTGTACCTTCCCTGCAGAGCAGCCGGAGAGCAGGGCAGGAGTTGTTCTCATACTGTGTGCTAATCCCTTTATCTGCACAGCAATGCCTCTCACTGGAGCTCCAATGTCAGACAGCAAAGTTATCGGCAGCTCTATCAATCTAAGTTATGTGGTCTCTCATTGAGAGGCATGTTCAGCCTGTTAATCTAATAAACATTGTCTCACCAAGACAGCCTTTTCTTCTCCTCCCCCTTCTCTCTCTCTCTGTCTCTCTGTTTCAATTTAGTGTGCTTTATTAACATGAAAAAAAAAAATTATATTGTATAGTTGTATACATTTCTATTATATTGTATAGTTTGAATATTGAAATTAAATTTATTAGTAATAAGTAATATTTAGTATTATTTTCTAATTTGATTTACTTGTATTTTTATTAATGTAAATATTTTCATTGTGCAAATTCATTTAATTAAATGATTGTTAATATTTGTAGTTTTGAAAATTATTTTAATTGTTAGAAATGATCAGTCAGCACATTCACTCTTCATTTCTATTGTTTGCAAAAACAATAAAAAATAAAATTAAAATAATATTTTTAAAATTTACACGTTTTCTTATTTCTAATTTCAATTGATTTTATTACTAATTTGTATATTTTTTTATTTTTACATTTAACAAAAAGAATATAAAGTAAGAGTTACTGGAATTAGAATTTTGCAGAATAACCACAAATGTCAGTACTTGTGGGATTCTGCATATAGTGATAGACATACACACACACACACACACACACACACACATGTTGTGTTTACATGTTTTATGGGGACATTCCATAGGTGTAATAGTGTTTATACTGTACAGACAGTATGTGGTATTTCCCTACACTGACCCTACACCTAAACCTACCCCTTACAGGAAACTATGTGCATTTTTCATTTTGTATGTTTTATAAGCTTGTTTCCTCATGGGGACCAAACAAATGTCCCCACAAGGTCAAAATTTACTGGTATTACTATCTTTGTTGGGACAGTTGGTCCCCATAACGTGATAAATACCAGGTGCACACACACACACATATATATATATATATATATATATATATATATATATATAATATAAAATATCTGTTGTAAAATGCTTTAGATAAGCTTAACATCCTTCACAATGATTAACATGTTACCACCAATTCTATCAAACTATAATAGCTAAAGATACATACATGAATAACTTTGTGCTGATAAAGTCTCACAGGCATTGTTGAGCATGCTTTTGTTTGCTTAAAATCTCTTACAGTTTTACTAGCGTGTGAGGAAATACACTTGACTGGATTCTGACAATCACACACATATTTACAGTAAAGTGGGCCTCTTTTTGCAGAGGGTTAGCATTGTTTAGCTGACTGTTGTCAACACAGTTCAGTGGTTCAGTTCTGGTCTAAATGTGTTAAGGAATGAGATAAAGGTCAAAACCAATCTGGGACGCTCCCTGTAACTGTGGCAACACGTCACTGTTCATCTGTCAGTGCTGAATGTGCTTAGCATTTTAAAATAATGAGCCAAATCTCTGCATCTATATGCGGTACAGTGATCATTTTCTGGCTCTGCTTGATTAGCACCTGAGCATTTGTTATTTCCACCGCAATGACAGGGAAATTTGATTTGTCTTTGTTTATGCTGCATAAAAAGAAGGGGAAATTCAATAAGAAGGAACTACACACACTGATAGCGTTATTTATTTGCACACGCTTTAGTGTTCAGTTCAATGAAGGAATTAGCGAATCAGGTGATGTGCAAATACAGCAACAAAATCTGTGTTGAATGCAATTTGTGCTGACAATTTGTGCAAAAATAGCACAGCTGCTCTGAATTTGCCCTAGAGTGCTTTGCTTTCAGCTGATTTCTTTCTCCACTAAATAAGCAGTGTCAAATTCATTTACTTGAACTGGCACAGCCTGCTTATTTTCTCCTGTGTTGACTAAAGTGTGTGTATTTTTGTGTGTGAGAGAAAGCAGAAAGTGAATGGAATGGCTTTACAAAGGCTGATTTGGCCTGACAGCCAAGCAAGGCTTTGCTCATTTAATTTGACCAAAACAGGGGATACTTGGGGAAAAAGATGGAATTAGAGAGGAGAAAAGGGAAAAACCAATAAAAGGAATCTACCATGAAATACCAAATAAAGGATCATGTTTACTCACACACCCCTTTAACCCTCAAGAATTCCCCACATTTGCGTCATTTTACTGTGCTTTTAACCACTTTCTGGATTCAGTTTTGTTATTAGTGCTTCAGTTTTCAGCAGAAACACATTTTTTTTTAAACCGGTTTAATTTGTTTTTGCTGTGGTTGTGTTTTTTTTTTGTGCTTATACAATCTTCACATCTTTTAGTGAAACGTTAACTCTAAGTCCAGACTGTTTATTACAAAATAAACGTCATGCCAGGTTTAATAGTTATATAGTTGAGCATTAATATCACTTTAATAGATTCATAGTAGAAAATGATTAATCTAGGTTGTGTATGTGTGAGTGTTCAAGTGTACAAGATTGTTTGCACTTGTTCCTGGTTTAGCTTGTATTATAGCTTACACTTTACACTTGGCAATTGTGTACAGTAAATAGTGCGGCTCTTATGATAAATTCACCCTTTTGATGAAAGTTTGATTGACAGGTGATCTGACCAGTCATAACAGTGAACCTTCCAGACAAGAGAGTAGAATAACTTTGGTGAACTTGAAAAATGGTGTGTATTTCCATGTACTTTCCGCCACTGAAACAAGAGACTTTCTGATGTTCATTTATGATTATTTTGTGCTATAACTAGTAAAAAGGAAGAGATGATCGGTTCACGTGCTGCTTGAACTCTGCAATCTGTCACGATACATTAAATACCCACAAAGTGTTATTAATTGTTTGAATTTCTTAAAATAAAATGAGAGAATTTGAAAGCTGAGATAAACATTATTTTATTAGTACTCTTTATCTCTCTCTCTCTCTCTATATATATGTTAAATTGTAAGTCATTTTTACAAGGAAATGTAAATGACTATATTAAATGCATTGAGTACACAAACAACCTATTACATGATGGTCTGCATGTCCTGATTTTTGACTCTGGAACAACATTTAAAAAATTAAACCATATCTCTGCATCTAAACATATTCTTACCCATGAATAATCCCTAAAATCAGAGGAAATGATAGATGAATGACACTGATGTACAAGCACTGAACTAAACTTCACAAAAACTATAAACTGCGGTTACACTTTATTTTAATAGTCCACTTTAGACATTCTAATAAGTATAACTTTGTATCTACATGTCAAGTACATGTCAACTTATTATCATTAATTCACAACTACAGTACGTCTACTAACTCTCAGAGTAGACTGTTAGAGTTAGTATAGAATAAGTTGACATATAGTTGCAAAGTTTCTCATAGTCAGTATGTTGTATGTTATGTCCCCTTTAAAATAAAGTGTTAGATGATATTTAAGGAAAATGCCATTGTTTTTCCATATTCCACTATGTTCTTCCCTCAACGTAGATAATTGATGAGTACCTCTCCCATCTCAGTGCCTGCATTTAATCACTGTAGCGTGCGGATCACCACTGTGTTAGCGTAAAGCTTAGCTCCATTCATTTCTTAGGATCCAAACAGGGATGAATTTGGAAACCACTAAACACCAAGTTTTCTCTATTTAAAGACGTTGACATGACTAGTTACACGAGTGAGTATGGTGACTCAAAATAAAATGTTGCAATTTTATTAAGCTAGCATTTAGTTTTTTGAGCAGGCAGTATATACTTACTATATACTATTACATACAACTCAATAAACAGTATTCCATTACCATCTCCGTGTGTGGTTATTGAGTGTAGATTTGAGGGAGGTCAAGGCAGGCCTGTGGTACGTGCTGTAGGAAATGACATTGTCTCTGGAGACAGGCTTTAATGGGACATCACTCTGTCTGTGGGAGAACGGAGAGGCACAGCTGTTGCATACACACTCCAACACACTGCACAGGAAGCTGAGGCTGTGGTTTCATAACTCACTGCCTTTTTGGAGAGGAACCTGCCCTCTTTAAACATCTGCCACATTTCAGATAACTACATCGATTCAAACAGACACTTTCAGTCTATGTGTGATTGTAGAAGTGTTCAGTAAATATTCACTTCCTCTGATGTGTGTTTTTAAAAGTCTGTCTGTGGTGATGCAGCAATTCTAGATGTCTGACCTCTGCACTGATTATTAGTGGGGCATCAGAACATGCCGCTGCAAGTTCTCTTTATATGCAAACCATTGGGATTGATTTCCATGCCAGCTAATTAACCCATGGGATGAGTGCGGTTTCCATAGAGACACAAAGTCAGCTGATCAAACGCGGCTGTTTTAATTGGAAGAACCCTCTGGCTTGCGCTCGGCTGTGAGCTCACTGATTGGTTAGTCGGTTGCTGTAAGGCACAGATGACAAACCATTGACCCAGGGAAATTGCTTCCTGTTCATCTGCCCCCAAGACTGGTCATAATGAAACCCTACACAGTTCATTAGCTGTCCGTAAAGGGTATTATTTGATCCTGGGGGGGGGGGGCGTCTTCATCTCATAGGAATATGTGGATACAGTAAAGATCATCTTTTCTCTTCACAACAGACTGGTCTCTTCTCTCATCCTTCTGTTCTCACCCAGACACATGGCCTTGTAGCATTCAGACTCAAGATGGCCAGCTTTCTCTTCTTCTCTCACTATGAATTGGCCTCAGTCTGGTGATGAGGAGGGGGTTGGGTGGAAAACTGTGCCCTGATTGTTGTCATATTGGTCAGTTTGTTAAACTGAAGAATGTTGTTGCACATTAACTGGAGTGTTGCATGTTGGGATTTAAATGTTGGAATCTGCCTATTTTAGCCCAAAACTGATCATTTACTAACCATCATGTCATTCGACTCATGTTTTTTTAATCATGTATTGATTTTTTTCTGTTCAGTTATAATGGGGACTAAAGCTTTCAAGCTTCAAAAAGGATACAAAAGCATCATAATATATCGATATAACGGTAGAAATTTGTCAATTGGTAGAGATTTTCATCTTTATCGCAGTTACTAGTTGCTGTGCTACATGGTCACGATATATAGTTGGCATGTGTTTTTAAATATTGTGGTTTGAAAACAAGTTATTTTAAACCATTAAAATGCAATCAACAGTGAAAGAGAACTCATTTTGCTATATGTGTTTCTGTCAGAGAGGTTAGAGTTATTTTTGCCACTTTATAGGCCTTAAATTCACGCACACATATGAGTCAAAATGCCTGTGTTTGCAAGTATCCTTGATGATGAAATGAAAGCATGACAGTGTAGATAGAAAACATGTAACAGTATATTGGATCCGGGCAGCTCTTAAAGTGACAGCAGTCTAATATTCCTGCTGTCTATCATTCTAAACAACAAAACAGAGAAAATCTCTCTCTGCTCTTGACTAAATCACCTTTGTAAATTTAATAATAAGAAATAAATATTTCATTTAATAGAATTAAATTAATTAAGTTTTTTATTAATTTTTTTCTACTGTAGTTTTGTCCTTTTGTTTGTAATTAATTTTTTAGTCTTATTTAAGTACAGACTGTTTCCATGTCTTCAGTGAGCTTGAGTTTTGCTTTGTTTTGTTTGTTTGGTTTCGTGATACTGACACAGGTGACAAGAATCATGACATTTCTATGTTATCAAAGATTTTGGTATCATAAAGACCTTACATTAAGCAAAATTAACTTATATGTGTGTGTATGTAGTTAACATATAAAAATTGGACCATGTCCTATGGTGTGACATAGCAAAAATGTTAAGATATGTTAACCTTAACATACAGATAATATGAGGAAAATGTATCTTCATTTGTATAGTTACAAATAGCATGAGATGGATTTATCTTTAATGTTAGAGTTTTTTTTAATAATAAAAATAAAATTAAATAAAATGACTCATAACGTGATTATGGTCATATCGCCCAGTCCAAGTAGCTTTCAAAAGTTTAGGCTCAGTGTTTTTGAAAGAAGTCTTTTATGTTCACCAAGGCTGCATTTTATAGTAATATTGTGAAATATTATTAGAATTTAAAATATCTGTTTCCTATTTATTCTTGTAATGGCAAAGCTGAATTTTCAGCAGCCATTACTGCAGTGTGTCACAGGCACGTGCAGAGGGGGGGGCGGAGGGTGCTTGAGCACCCGCCCCTTTCCTACAGGATGCCTCAAGTGCCCTTTTCTTGTTTTTTTTTAAAAAAAAATTTTAATGTGTATGTGCGTATGGAGCCCTGTCTTTGCCCCTTTAACAATAAAATGTAACTATTAATCTCAATTTTGC